>JAXIVH010000026.1:791545-819045 GCA_036785325.1 Urophycis tenuis | reverse complement strand
CTCCACCACCTCCTCCTCTACCTCCACCACCACCACCACCTCCACCACCACCACCTCCTCCTCTACCACCACCACCGCCACCACCATCGCTGTTTACACTCGTACATGCTGTGGTGTACTCATCACGGTCCACCGCCATGGCGACACACACACACGCACACCCGTACACCACAGGGCCCAGCGCTGCGGGCCCCTCGCTGTCCGGGCGCCCCTCAGCACAGGGCCCCTCTCAGGTGGCTAGTTGCAGCCTTCATTAAAAATCTGGCAGTTTCATGGCAATTTATGGCCGGCCGGCCCCCACGGCTCCCGGGCTCCGGCGGTTCCAATTCCAGCTGTGACTCGTGCCCTTTAGCATCACACGCGGACAGGGGGGCGCGGGGGGGGGGGGGGGGGGGGGGGGGGGGGGCTTTAACGCTGGCCGGAGGGCCGGCCGAGTCCCCTCGCTCCGTCGTCACCCCCGTCCAGATGCTCGGCTCGACCCGGAACACAATTAAAAAAACGGACCAATGGCGTATCAGGAGACCCCCCCCCGAACAGAACGTCCAGCACTGAGCCGGACATGTCAGCCATCGCAGTGTAATTGATTTAGTAAAGAGGTACAAATGGTAATGGAGCAAGGAAACTGGATTAGGATCTGCTCTGTTCAGAGGTTCTTCCACGCCTGAAAGTAATGTACTGAAAAGTGTGTGTGTGTGTGTGTGTGTGTGTGCGTGTATGTGTGTGTGTGCGTGTGTGCGTGTGTGTGTGTCCGTCCACAGTGTCCAGGGAGGACTCCAGCCAGTCTCTCGCCTCGTGTCTCAACCTGCTCCCCTCCCCCATGGAGGCACCAGCTGAACGTCTCCCAGGAAGAGAGACCTTGCACAGGTACGCACACGCATACACACGCACACGCACACGCATACACACACCCATACAGTCACACGCACACACACACACACACACACTGGTACACAGGTATGCACGTACACACACACGCGCACACATACACACGCACTCACACACGCACACACACACACCCCACACACACATACTCACACACACACACACGCACTCACACACACACACACACACACCCACGCACACATACTCACACACACACACACACACACACACACACACACACACACACACACACACACACACACACACACACACACATTTGCCATATCAGCACTTCTGAAATGCAAACAGTTTTTGGAGGTCACTTCCTCTGGGGATCAATACAGTAGTTGCATCAGAGAGTACACTGTTATGACAATAAGGTAAGTGATAAGTATTAGGATCCCTGGTGATGGAATATAAGTACTGGCCATCTTTTCGTTTGGTTGCATTCAGGCAATTTTCTTTGAATCTGTGCTAGGAGACTACGGCTGAGAGCTTGTGTTGCCTCGGCTGGATCTCATCCACCGTTCTGCTGCTCAGATGTAGTGATGGATCACACACACACACACACACACACACACACAGGAAGTAGCATGTTCTTCTGATATTGACCTGTGTTTCGGTCTGGTGCCCCTGGTCCTCTCTAACACCTCCAGGCTGAGACATTTAAGTTCTCTGATACTCAAAGTATTTTTTTTGGCCTGTGTATGTGTGTGTGTATGTGTGTGTGGTGTGCGCTGCTCTGTGTAGGAGTGCCCTAGTCATCTGTCTACACTTTGCTAGCGTAGGTCGCAGCCCACGGTTGGTCTGAAGAGATCTTAATTGCCCCAGATGGACTGATGTTTTCATCACGCACCTTATTCATAATGTAAAGAGCATGCTATTTGTTCATTAGACACGTACACACACACACACACACACAGCGCACCGCCATAATGAGGCCGCGTGTTCACGGCGGCTTTTAGGGCTAATGGATAGAATACACGGGGGCCAGGGTGGTCTGGATGGAGACAGATGGGCTAATGGCCCGGCAACAGCTGCACGGCTGCCACCGCATCCAGCGCCTGATGTAGACCCCCAAGAAGGTGTTGAAGGCGCCGGGTGACTATCCCGCGCGTCGGCTGCGTCTGGGCTGAGGCCGCCACGAGGTTCTCTGAACGCTCGAAGACTCATGAGCAATTTACTGAGCAGCCAAGTGCGACTGAGTCAGCGACGGGAAAGAACTTCCAGCCTCGCAACGACACCAAAATTATTCCCTTTTACACCGACGACGTACTTTTCTGAGGGAAGTCGCCTGTGTCTTTCCGTCGGTGAAATGTTTTACAAAGCGGCCGCCGCGCGCGGAGCCTGTGCCCACCAGCGCAGACAAGTGGCTAATTTGTCAAGTCGTTATGCCGTACAAACACAAGATCCAGAAGATATAACCGAGGGGACAAAGTTTGTGTCAAGGTTTCCCCGCAGTGGGGGAGGGGGGGGGGGAGGGGTGTCAAAATGTGGGGGGGGCCAAGTGGGAGCGAGCCGAGAGAGATTTGCGTATTATTTCCTTACTTCCTTTCAACGTTTCATTTAACCGCGAGGCACCTATTTATTACAAAAGAGACCGGGACCAAGACAGCAGCAGCAGCAGTAATAAGCACACATCACGCATTGTGCGACCGCAAAAACAATACAGAAACACACAAGGGAGCGAACATCACCCTTCTCCGGGAACCCGTGACAACGGGAAGGGCATCGTTGGCGCGGTGAAATTGGGAGTTAAACAATCAGCAGCTGAACGTGCTTCCCTTGGTCGGGTAGACGCGTGTGGGTCCTGTGTACTCCCACAAGGACTGCACTCGCTGCCCCCCCCCAAGCCTCTGGCTCACAGGACCAGGGCTGGGATTCATGAAAGCATGACAAGCTTGCACGGCCGCACACTGGCCGCACACTGTAGAGACACACACAGGCACACGCACGCACACACACACACACACAGTGACGCCCAAACTAGAGTCGCACACACACACACACACACACACACCTTCACGCGTACACACACACACACACAGACACTTAGAGCTGGTTTATTTGGTTTTACAGAGCAGGTGAATAATGAGGACTGAAGGGTTTAATAAGGACGTCATTTTTGTGATTAGCTAGCGACTCTTCGCCTGCCACCAGATAATTACGACTTTATCTTTTAGTGCCCCCCCCCCCCCCGTCGCCATCTTTGTGTCCATATCTTCAAGGCTGTTAGTGAAACAGGCGGCAGGTCGACGTGTTTTGGGGTTCCTTTCATGCTCTGGTCCATTCACACCGGTCGGACCCTTTTTGGAGGTTTTTTTAATGAAAAGAAAGGATTAAGCTTTTTTCTTCCCCTCTCTACCGGTTGAAGTGTGTGGCAGTGTTTCAGACGGCTCCCGTGTCTTTGTTTAACGGCGGGTTCATCTGTGTCGTTAGGATTAATAGCGCAACTCTTGAGCAACTCTTGAGCCAACAGAGTGAATAAGCAGTCGACTAAAGACGCTCGCCTCAAACCCCCCCCGACCACAGAAAAATAGAGAAATACAAATCCTGGAGAGCCTGGGCTTTGAGAAACCCTTTTAATGCTTCCTCAAACCAACTTTTACGCGGGATGAGATTGTCTGCCAGTCAAGGACGTGGCAAACTGAACCGGGTTTAGTTTTTGCAGACCCGAGGTTAAGGTTATAAACACATTATGCTTGCTGGGACAGGGCCTCCTGAGCAAGGCTCTGGCCTCGTCTCAGACGAGCGATATCAAAATGTCACTTCTGTGAACGTCTTGCAGGGGAAGGCCTTGGACACCAGATGTCCAAAACCGCTCCCGCGGTACAGAGCTGCTATGTAAAGGTATTTAAGGAGACAATCAGAGCTTACTTTCTCAGATAGCTGTCGTTGCCGATACATCCCCTGCTCGCCACAGGGCTCTAAGTTATTTACCAGGGCGAGGGTTGAGGAGAGTTAGAGGAGGAGGAGGAGGAGTAGGAGGAGGAGGAGGAGGAGGAGGAGTAGTAGGAGGAGGAGGAGGAGGAGTGGAAGGGAAAACATATAACAAACTTAAAGTGAACGAGTTATGTCATGAGCCAAGGACTAGGGTTCAAGGAATAAGTGGCGGAGCCTGCGGGATCGCCCCCCCCCCCCCCCCCCCCCCCCCCCCCCGCCCTCCAGTCAAGTAAGCCGTCCAGTGTGCTTGATCTTTCGCACTTCCCTCAAAAGGAAATCAAGCTTTAAAAGCAACTGGCTGCGTTGCCTGGTGAAAGGACAGGGCACGCGCGTAATCCCAGCACCATGTTGGCTTGTCTACTGCCTGCTGCCACCGCTTCCTCCGTCGAATAGTGAGGAGGGAAAGGGAGCAAAATGTGTTTGCCCAAGGCTTGCTGTCTCTCTCTCTCTCTCTCTCTCTCTCCCCTTTATATCTTCCTATCTTTATGTCTTCCAATCTCTCTCTCTCTCTCTCTCTCTCTCTCTCTCTCTCTCTCTCTCTCTCTCTCTCTCTCTCTCTCTCTCTCTCTCTCTCTCTCTCTCTCTCCCAGTCTCTCTCTCACTCCCTCAAGGGGACATTGATTTGCTGCGGGCGAGGCAAGCTTCCTTCTCTGTTGGCACGCACGCGAGACGTACACACGCACACGGCTACACGCTGTTATAGACACACACACACACACACACACACACACACACACACACACACGCCACACACGCACGTGCGCTACCATACGCCAACATGGATTCATACATGCCTACCAAGTATGTTCAGATATGCATCACAATAAAAACGTCGGCCATAAAGAACATAAAGAGACTTGATTGAGGGCACCCTTGTGGAGGACCAGTAGATGGATTAGTGGAGAAGTGAGAGTGAAGATGAAGGCAGAGGCAGAGCAGAGACGGAACAACCAAGGACACCGTTTGGGAGACATTAATTGTGTTTTATATTATTTCATATCAATATTCATAGGATGCCACTGGTTTTAGTAAAACACTGCTTTATCGAGTAAAACAAACATGAATTTGTCGGAATTATATAAATAAAATGCTCTTATGCTCACAAAATCAATAAATGCAATAAAAAAACACTGGCACACTGGAGCTGGGCCCATTTTGGATTTCCAGCATCAGGTTTTATATCTGAAAAGCATTTTAAAGTTATGCTCTTATTCACCATGTCGGGAAGATATAACACCTTTCCTGGCCAAGGGTCAAGAGAAAATGCTTTGACCTGCTTTACGTTACCTGTGATGAGATGTATAGGAAAGTAGTCTTACACATTTAAACAAGACATTTTAATATTTAAACACATTGATGCATTGAGCTCTTGATGTTGGAGAGAGAAACCAAGAGAGAGACACAGAGATGGAGAGAGAGAGAGACACACAGAAAGCCACACAGACAGACGGAGAGAGACAAGAGACACAGAGAGACAGACAGAGCCAGAGACACAGAGAGACAGACAGAGCCAGAGACACAGAGAGACAGACAGAGCCAGAGACACAGAGAGACAGAGACACGCAGAGGCAGAGAGACAGACAGAGACTCAGAGAGACAGACAGAGACACGCAGAGGCACAGAGAGAGACAGAGACTCAGAGAGAGAGAAACACACAGAAAGACATACAGACAGACGGAGAGAGACAGAGAGACAGACAGAGCCAGAGACACAGAGAGAGACAGAGACAGAAAGGCTAGTTACCTGTGTTTCCTAGAAGGCCAGGACAACAATTGGAGATTCTGGGGGAGTTCGTGCTCCCACAGAGGGGGGAGTCGGGGGGTGGGGGGGTGGGGGGTGAGGCGCTGAAAGAGGCGCGCGGGCGTTGCCTCAAGGCTGAAACGGGACGAGGAAGATGGCTTTCTCTCGGTAAATGGAGATGCCCTCTGAGGAGCCCGGCGCTTGTTTTTTTTGGTGTTTTTTTTTTTTTTTGTTGCCTCAAAAGGAACCCCCGATGTGCGGCGCGGTGGATAAATGTTTTATGAGGTCAAGGAAGGAAGTGTTCACAAAATGGAAAATATCCACGGAGCAAACCCAGGAGACATGTCAGACTCCAACGCAAATACTACAAGAGCCCCCGGGTCAGAACAAGGCCTTAACTATTTATTTACTCGCAAAGACAAGACGTTGCGAGCGCCGAACACGCGGCCGACGGCTGTGTATCGATTTGGATCATAGAGTTGTGGTGCGCGGCCTTCCTTCCCCGGAACGTGGGGTGGGTGCGTTGGCTGTAGGACGGGCAGAGCGTCCATTTTGTTTGTTGCACAGAGGCTCGGCGGCGGTGAGTCGTACGCACGCAACTCTCAAGACGACGCGCTTCCTGCGTTGATCTTGCCGCGCTAATGCTAGGGCTAATGCTAGGGATAATGCTAGTGCTAATGCTAGTGCTAACGCTAGTGCAAATGCTAGTACTAACCAAGGCTAGTGCAAATGCTAGTGCTAACGCTAGTGCAAATGCTAGTGCTAATGCTAGCGCAAATGTTAGCGCTAACGCTACTCCTAGCGTTGCCTGTCTCGCCACTGACTGCGCAGAGAGGACCGCCTCTTTGTGGAGCGCTCTTTCTCCCGATTGGATGAAGCTGTAGACCAGCTTTTTGCACTCTTTTTGCAGTCTGTTTACTGCAGAACGGGGGGGGGGGGGGGGTGGGGGGAGCTGTTGGGGACACGGAGCTCCTTTGACGCGTGTTTAAAGTGATAAGTATCACTTACAGCGTCTTAAAGCCCTCCCTTTGAGGGGGGGGGGGGGGAGAGGTGGAGCGCTGGGTGTTGCTCATTTCGTGCCGACGGATGCGACGGCCGTTAAAGCGACGGGCTGGTCACAGCGCGGCCTCACAGTTCACTTCCCTCACAGGGGTTCAAGGATTTACATATTCAGACACGCATTAGGAACCGGCGTGGGGTGGTAATGCCCCCCCCCCCCCCCCCTGAAATAGAAAATAAAAACTGTTGACAGGCTCCCCTTAAAAGGCAATCCTTTCAAACGTTAAAAAGTAAAATATTTCTTGCTCGCTCCACTGGTCACATTACCCGCGTAATAGTGTCCTATTTCCATCCTGGCTGCAGACATTATTGCGGTGGCCGTCCTCTGAACGTGTTGAATCTCAATATCTGTTTCCTGTGACGGGCCTGACCTCTCCCGCTCCACCCTCGTGGAAACATCCACAGAGGAAATTATTAAATTCTGCCAGTTGGGAAGTAGTTTGCCTGTTGCTATGGTTATGGTGCCCTCTGTACCCCGAGCCTTCTTGCTGTCTTCTGTTTGTTTGGCTGTCTGTCTCTGTCTGTCTGTCTGTCTGTCTGTCTGTCTGTCTGTCTGTCTGTCTGTCTGTCTGTCTGTCTGTCTGCCTGGCTGTCTCTGTCTGTCTGTCTGCCTGGCTGTCTCTGTCTGTCTGTTTGTCTCCATTTGTCTCTCGCTGTCTGCCTGGCTGTCTGTCTGTTTGTCTCTGTCTGCCTGGCTGTCTGTCTCGGTTTGTCTCTCTGTCTTCCTGTCTGTCTCGTTCTCTGTCCCTCTGTCTATATTTCTATCTTTACCTCCCTCCCTCCCTCCCTCTCTCCCTCCCTCCCTCTTTTGGCCAGCGATTACTATGCAGGAGGGTATGAGTCTTATGGGAGGACAGTCTAACACACTCAGATGTCCGAGTCTATCACTGTGTGTGTGCGTGTGTGTGTATACGTGTGTGTGTGTGTGTGTGTGTGTGTGTGTGTGTGTGTGTGTGTGTGTGTGTGTGTGTGTGTGTGTGTGTGTGTGTGTGTGTGTGTGTGTGGGGCTGTGTGAGGACACTCAGTGAAACAGACATTCTGTCTCTTCCAGTGTTCTGTCTTTTCCGTCCTACCCCTCCCCTGTTTAGTGTTTCCTTCCTGTGTCTCTTGTCTTCTGTTTCCGTCCCTTTGTCAATTCACAGAAAAACGTTTAATCCTATTTTGTCAGTTATATAAGTCGTATAATAGAATTTGAATATGTTGCCGTTATATTTTATTTGGTATTAAAACATGCCTTTCCATAAAACCTTTTACACTGTCAATTCAAACCTGGTTGAATTTTGGGAAGCACAAGACAGACATTGTAAACTAAATAGAATAAGCAGATCATTTGGTGGGGAGTGATGTCCCACCGGCTGGTGCTCGGGGGGGACATTCATTCCACAACAAGACCTTCCGGCTCCCAAATGCGATTCCTCTAAACAGCTTGTCTCTACTCCTCGCGTTATGAATGGAGGCGCTACAGTAAGGGGGGGGTGACGGATTCCTCTCCGGCGCGTGCGAGTGGAGCTGACACACAGCAGCAGCAGCAGCACCCGGTCATGGCAGGGCCTCCTGGAGTGCCCTCCTCCACCAGGGCTGCCTGGAGGCTGTAGAGAGCCCTGTGTGTTGGGGCGTGCTCAGCCCCGCCCCCTGCGCCCCCCTTCACCCCCCCCCCCCCCCCATGGTGAGAGGGTCACACTGACCCTCTCCACGCTGACCCGCGCTCAGCCCGGTGGTGGCCACGGGGAACTGACGTTGTGCTCTCTCTCTCTCTCTCTCTCTCTCGCCCTCTCGCTCTCGCTCTGTCTCTCTCTTTCTTGGTCTGTCTCTCTGTCCCTCTCTACATCCCTCTCTCTCTCTCTCTCTTTCTGTCTCTCTGTCCCTCTCTACATCCCTCTCTCTCTCTCTCTTTCTGTACCCTCTGTTCCTCTCTCTCTCTTTCTCTGTCTCGTCCCTCTCTGTCCCTTTCACTTTCTCTGTCTCTCTCTCCCTCTCTCTCTCTCTCTGTCTGTCTGTCTCTCTGTCCATCTACATCCCTCTGTCTCTCTCTCTCTCCCTCATATTGGTCGGGAATAGATGTTTTCTGCGTGTGTTTTTTATCATTGGCATGCAGGAGATTCAGGCAGCAGAAGAGCCCTAAAGTGAGACACTATTCTATTTGAAGAACGCTGTGGAGGGCCAGAGGAGTTGATCCAGAGTGTGTGAGAGTGTGCCCTGCTCTCCTCCTGGGTGTTCCTTCTTAACATGGCCGCTGACTCCTCCACTGCGCTGACTCCTCCCACTGGGGGGGGGGGGGGGGGGGGGGTGAGCCTGTGTTTAACACCAGGGTGTTTTTATTAACGCGGGACGACATACGGAGATGAAGTTACCAGCCTCGTGCAGCACAGGAAGCTAGAAGGTCCCACGTGTCAAACCTAAATCAAACATTATGTACGGCATGTAAAGCTCTTGAGGAACACTTGTCGCCAGACATGACTGCATCTGATGGCGGAGGTCATGCATGTTCCTTGTCAAAGTCCTCATCATTATTTACGTCATTTTTTTTTCCACAATGGCATACTAATGTGCACGTGTTTCCATTTTAACACTGGGGTAGCATTGTTGGCAGTAGTTTGGCTCAAGAGCATGGTGAGCTCTTACCCACCCTGTGGAACCTGGTATGGCTGATTCTCAGCCAGGCAATATTTGTTTTTATCGAAGTTCATGGAGGTTCATTGGAGTGTGGGGTATTTTAAGGAATGACCTTATTTCATGTCGTGGCGAGGCTCTGTAGTCACTTGGACAGCTAGCCTCTGAAGTGCTTTCTGTTTTTTCACTGTGTGCACCAATATTACTAGAGCGGCCTCTAGCGCCATGGACAGACATTAGCCTGCAAACCAGGCTAACTAGTAGAGCTTCGTTCAGCACCACAGACAGACATTAGCCTGTGTACCAGGCTAACTTGTAGAGCTACATTCAGCACCATGGACAGGCATTAGCCTGTGTACGAGGCTAACTAGTAGAGCTACATTCAGCACCATGGACAGCCATTAGCCTGTGTACCCGGGTGACTAGAACTACTTTCAGCACCATGGACAGCCATTGGCCTGTGTACCAGGCTAACTAGAGCTGCCTCCAGCGCCATGGACAGACATTATCTTGCGAACCAGGGTGACTAGAGCTACGTCCAGCACCACAGACAGACATTAGCCTGCATACCAGGGTGACTAGAGCTACTTTCAGCACCATGGACAGACATTAGCCTGCCTACCAGGGTGACTAGAGGTACTTTCAGCACCATGGACAGACGTTAGCTGCCTTCAGCACCATGGACAGTGCATGCTCCATAATTGGTGCCTCCATAAATGGAACTGATTTTGAGTGGTGACTTGCGTGGTGGTAATTGGCGCTGTGTTTTTTTTTTTCTCCATTTCTTTTGTCTGGATTGCTGCAAAGTGGGAAATTGACAAGTCAAAAGAAGAATCGCACGCTATTGATTAGTGCTAATTAGGTGAGTGGACGGACACTCTGCCCTTTCTTCTCCCCACCCCCCCCCCACCTTCTGGAGGAGCCCCATCCTGCCTCCTCGTCTCTGTTTCCAAGGGGAGAACGTTTCCTCTTTTCATGTGTAAACGCTCTCTCCTCTGGAAACACTCGGAACAGAGAAGTCTAATGTTCTCCCTCAGAGGTTCCCCGGGGAACACACATTAAAGGAACCGGCCGGCTTAATGTTGACACGGGGCTATTATTAGAGCAGCGCTCTCTGCCGCCAACAGAGTTTGGGGTCGGTGTCTGTGCGTGGCGCGGGGTTTTAGTGGCTGCCATTCCACTACGTCAAGCGCAGCTTACTGTCATTCACGTCAGGGAGCTGGCGGCGAAACACCGGTGGCTGTGCTCTTCGTGTTCTCTCAACGACCTCGTTACTCAAAGCAAAGGCGGCGGAACTAGCCTTCGGGGTGCATTGTCCTCCAGACTCCGCTGCGTCTGGCAGCTCTTCGTCGGCGGCGGCGGTGCCTGGCGGCCGAAGCGGAATCCGCCCTGGGAGACCGCGCCGGTGATGAAGCGCCACGCAGATAAACCGTCCGCGGCGCGACTCCCGCAGTCCTGATTGGCCCCCTTCGTTTCTGCGGCGTCCAATTACGGCCGGTCGCCGAGCGGAATGGAGTCATTCATCAAACGTTAACGGCCAGACAAGTATTGGATTTTTTCGGCGATGAAAGGTGGCCGACGTGGCCGGGCGACGGCTTCTGAGAGCCAGCGAACGTGTTTCAGAGTCCATCACAGGAGTGACGCGGCGCAGTCCTTACATATCAACACAAAGCACGATGCAAAGTTAACTTCACCTCCACCCTGCCGGGCCACTCTGGGACCTGATGGTCCTCCAGCACCCTACAGGGAGGGCTAATTACCTCCTTCATCAACACCCCGAAAGCAGCAGTATTTAGAGAAATATCTTTCAATTCACACTCATGGTTATTGTTAATGCTGACTTCAATTTAACGCAGGAAGTCATGTTGTTATATTTTTCAAGCACGTTGTTGTTGCCCTTTCCCTTTGTTATTGTTGTTAATTAATGAACAACAAAATAAAACCACTGGAATAATAACATATTTATTTATTTTATATAATTGGACATCTGGTGGTGGCAGGTGGAAGTAAATAGGGCACTACAGTCAAAACAAGTTTTAAAAGGATAAGCTGAAGATAAGCCCAATTAGATGTAAACGTGTAAAGGGCAAGGTAATTATTATTTTAGCCCATTGGTTTATTAGGTGGATTCCAATCAAGAAGTGGTTTCTGATTATATATAAGTGGCAGGGCTACGATAAGAGACGAAAGGGCACTTACTTAGCTTAATAGGACATTAGTCATTGTTGTGTTCCAGCTGCGATTGTTGTTGATTTGTTCAATTTGTCAATTACATTTTAAATGTGAGGCAGCGGCCAACTGTTTACTCATTTCAACCTTTCAGTAAAATATTTATTGGAGGTTTTTATCTTATTTCACGTTGAGGTGGCCTGTGCATATCAAACCTCTTCATCACCGAAGAGGTGAATCATTTTACCTTCGTGCTGGGAATGTTGCCGTTGAAAAGAGCAGGTCGTCATAAAATGCAGAAGAGATGTGATTTTCGACGTCCTCAATGATGAGCACATTAACACGAATGCCTGGTCAGACTGGCCCTGGAGTGATTCAGGTGGATTTGAACAAACGTTCCAGACCAATGTGGAGCGATCGGAAGAACGCCCAGAAAGTCCCTCCATGTGATGATGAATCGGTCCTCGGAGTTATTTGTGCTGAACTGATTCTGAGTTCTGGTCGGCAAAAAAAGTGAGACTCAAACTGCTTGAGTGCAAAATTCTCTGCTGGAAATGATATGTTTTTTTTTTTTTGCGGGGCGGGGGCAGTGAAAACGGCTCTGCCATGTTGGAAGAAGGGATGCAACACGGGGGCACGTAGAGTGAACGGATCTCCGTGGCCCAACCGGGAGCTGCTGTACTTAATGGTGCATACGCCTTCCTAGTGACTCCCTGGTGCAGCCCTGCTATTTTGATTTGGAGGTGTCCTGCTGTGATTCCTCTGAGAAAGGGAAGAGAGAGACCAAATGAGAGGGAGAGGGAGAGAGAGTGAGAGAAGTGAGGAGAGAGAGAGGAGAGAGAGAGAGAGAGAGAGAGAGAGAGAGAGAGAGAGAGAGAGAGGATGAGAGAGAGAGAGAGAGAGAGAGAGAGAGAGTAGAGAGAGAGAGAGAGAGAGAGAGAGAGAGAGAGGAGAGAGAGAGCAACAAACACAACAACAACGACAACAACGACGACGGCATCAAAGAGACACCTGCTGCGCCGTGGACCGACCAGGTGAATCCCACCACGCCGCGTTCCCTGGCGGAGCGCCGGGCGCCGTGAACGCCGCTGTGATGTGTGCACATGAAACGGCCGCAGGACGAGGACGGCGTTCCCCCGGGCCGCGCTTTTCTGAGCAAAAACGGGCAAAAACCAAAATGAGTGACTTGAAAGGGGAGCGGCGGTGGCGGCCAGTGGCTGGCTTTGAGCGCATGAAAGGAATGGGGAATGATTCTCCAGCCAGTGAGGGCCAGTGGTCACAGCGAATCACAGAAGAATGAGGTCAAAGAAGCCTGGCGTTCGTCGCACGAGGCAGCAGATGGTCCAGAATTAGTCAAAAAGACGGTCCGTCGCCTGGCCGGTGCCAGAATCCCCTCCGGATCACGTGCAAGCTGTCACATCTCTGACAGAAAGGGGTTCTGGCACATTGGTGCCACACACACAACTGTGTTCTTTCTCCGGGAGAAATCTAAATGAGCAGTGGGCTTTAATGGATGGGAAACGCCAAGATTGGAAGGTTTGAGGAACACAAGGGCGTCCTTTTAAGATGGTGTTTGTGTTGTTTGCTGTGGCGTGGGCCGTCTTTGTTCCATGGGCCTCGTCTCACGAATCAGACTGGAGATTAGTCCCCTAAAGTGGAGCAGACGGGGCCCACATCTGCCTGTAGGGGGCGTTCCGCTGTCTCTCGCTTCACGTACAGTTTTGGCCCATCGTGTCTCTTGAGGCGTGGGTCTGTAAACGCGTAATTGGCTGTTAACAGTGTAAACAAACCCGACCAGGCGCCAGTAAACGCTAAAGAAAGTGTCTGTAAAGGTTTCACATCAACACCGTGCAGAATGACCGCTGTGCAGACACGCGCATTTACAATCGCCCTTTGAAGGCGCCATAACGCTGCGCAAAGGCGTTCCTTCTGAATGGCGAAGGGTGGCGAGTAGCTCTGCAACGATACGCGAAGCAAGGCGCCACTCCTGTTCTTGTTCCGCTCCCGGCTGCAGCTCTGGAGCTCTGGACCGCTGGAGCCGAGGTCGTTCCGCGCCTCCCGTCAAACACGGGGGTGATGTGTGAGTACCAGAGTTTTCTAATCACGTGCATTCACCAAAGGAACCTCTGGAACCGCGTTCAGCAGCCTAAACCCCCCCCCCCTTCCCAAGCGAGACGCGCGTTCCCAGGAATGTTTTATACCTACTTTGAAGACGCGGTCGATTGCGTTTCTTCTGCTGCCGACGCCGCGGACCACCGTGACCGACGGATCAATCCGATCAAACGCGCGGACCCCTGGGGGAGAACTGCTTTTGAATCACGGGTTGCGCCGACCGGCTGTGTTAACAACCGCGGAGCAATCCCAGGAGCCCCCGGTGGGCATGTGTCCGCACTGGAACGGGCTTTGAGGAACGTTCGGGGAGTCCATGTCATCGTGGATCGAAGACTGGCGGTCTGGGGGGGAAGGGGGGGGGAGGGGGGGCGGGGGCAGACACACCGTGATGGAACACGCCGCGACGCGACTTTGATTCTTCTGTGCGACCGCGGATGGCGTGCGGAGCGCGGACGCCCCCGGAGCAAAGCGGGCGAGGTTCTGGGGACCCTGGAGCCTCGCCCCGCCCCCCCCCCCCCCCCCCCCCCCTCGCTCGTTAGCTCCTCCTTCTCTTTCTTTTCTTTCTTCTCTCTTTCTCGGCGCGGTCCACCGCTGGAATTCGCCGTCAAAATCGCCGTTGATTTCGGCGGTTAAAATTAGCCGGCGAATCCACGGCTCGCCTCGGCCGCGGTTTGACTTGCGTGCGGCAAGACATTGGTCGCGGCGGTGTTGTTTATTGTTGCAAAATGGCGCCGGTAAAACACTGGCGGCCCCGAGGTGGGGGAGGCGTCTGTCAGGCCCCCCCGAGAGGGAGTGACGGACGGCGGCCATCATGCCTCATGTGAGGCCGGGGGCCTCAGCCTCCGCACATCTGCAGTCAGTCACACGCAGGAGCCTGGCTGTGGAGCTGGGAGTACACCTGGATGCATACCAGTGCATGCAATCACACACACACGTATGCTTGGGTAGGCACGCAAACACACACCCACACACACACGCACATACAAAATACACACACACACACACGCGCACACGCACACGCACAAACATGCACACGCACATACATGCGCGCACACACACACACACACACACACAGGCATGCACATGCATACTCAGAGCGTGTACGTGTGTGTGTTTGGAAAACCGAAAGGCTCCAAACTGTCTCACTGTTGATGTGTGCTGATTAAAATGGATGCAAAATCCAGCGTTTGAGCTTTCCAAAAGGCTGCGTTTCACGCGGTTATATTTGATATGTTTTAGTGGTTCAGTGTGCCGCGCTTCACAAGCAATTGCAAAACATCATCACAAGATCCTCCTTTCATAGCGTGTCATGAGACAAGAAATATACATCATAATATACATTAACATTTCGACATTTAGGGAATTTAGCAGACGCTTTTATCCAAAGCGACTTACAAAGAGTACATTTGTCAGAAGAAGGTGAAAACATTTCATTGCTTTGAAGACAGTAAGGAAAGTCACCAGAACAAGTGTCAAGCATTTCAATTGCTAGATTAACCATTGCTAATATACAACATCTCTGGCAAAGTGCCAAGTTACAAAGATCAATTATAAAGTGCCAAGGAGTACAACATACAAGAGCATGAAGGTGGTGGTGGTGGTGGGGGTGTCGGTAGAGGATGGATGTTTTGCAGTATATACAGTAAATACAGTGTGAATATATCAACATTACATTGATGACATGACTATCACCTCCTCCAATGCCATGTGATTGTTGGACCTCCTCATAAGATGGCTTTCACTTGAGTTGCATTCAGACACGGCGAAGACACGAAGACCCTGTGGCACATGTGTTTGTGCATCCGACTCCAGGTCGCAAGGTTGTCTGTTCAAATCCTGTCACTATCATCAGTGTACATTTTTGGGTGGCAGTAGCTCAATGGGTAGAGCGGGTGGACAAAGCGGGTCGTCCGTAGGGTCAGCAGTTCAATCCCCTTGATCCCCCCCCCCCTCCTCCTCCAACTGTCCACATGGTCGAACCCCACAAATGCACTGATTGTAACTCGCTTTGGACAAAAGCGTCTGCTAAAGGCCCCTTCACGGCTACGTCTGGAGTGCACGTGGACTTTTTAATCAAAGTATTTGGATTACGTCGCGTGGCCACACTGTGTAGTGTATGGGCCAGTCATGTAGCAGCCCGGTACATCGAGACCACGTCTCTTTTTAACATGGTGGCTATTGATTTTTATAAGGTAAACGAACACGCCTGTCGGTGAAACAGCCACACTCGCCCACCAAGATGAACGAGACGCGGGCCGACGGAACAGACCTTAAATTCCCATTTAACATAGTCATAGTAAGTGGAAGTATCGACCCGCACGCTGCTCCCTGGGAACCAAACGGAGACCAAAGTCTGTGATCAAAGTGAAAAGGATGGTGAGTCCACGGTGTGTGACGCCGAACGCACGGATTAAACACCGGACGCAGCCGAGGGTCCGTCGTGGGGAGGGGTTAACGCACAGTGAGTGACGGAGAGACCCTCCATGGACCGGTGGGCTCCGACTTTGACGAAGGAGGCTCATTTCCTGTGATCCACACACACACACACACACGCTGGTAAACACCAGCGGCCCGTTCAGGGACTGACTGCAGGGGAAGCGGTGTAGAGAAACCGTGTTTTGAAAACGGCCACGTTTGCCGTGTTTCACGTTGAAAGTAAGAGTCCAACAGAGAAGTGCTGTTGTGACGGCAAAACAGGCGGAATTTCAGGGCGATTTATCAGCGCACGTCTAAAGTGAGGCGTAGTGTGGACCTTTTTGGCCTTCCGTAACACTCATCCACGTGCACTTACACACACACACACACACACGCATGCACACACGCACGTACACACAAGCAAACACAGGCTTACACACACACACACACGCCACACACACACAGCCACGTACACACAAGCAAACACAGGCTAACACAACACACACACACGCACACACACACAGCCACGTACACACAAGCAAACACAGGCTAACACACCGCGCACACACACACACACGAAGAGGCACACGCACACACGCACACACAAGCAAACACAGGCTTACACACACACACACACAGCACACACACACACACACACACACACACACACACACACACACACACACACAGCCACATGCATTGTCCATGTAATGGCCCAAAAGTGGGCAGCTCTTTCTGCATAATTCCTCCCTGGCTCTCTCCTGCAGACTTTGCCGTTGTTGTTATTATGGAGACAATGCAGCGCTCTCGGGGCAGGTTGACGCGGATGTGCTCTATTCCTCTTGACTGCTGTGCCATCTAATGCACCGCGGGCAAACCATCATCCATTTGACTCAGAGTAATTATTTGTCATTCTGTGCGCTAACCAAATAGGAGGCATTATATAAAAGCTAAGTGTGGTGTGTGTGTGTGTGTGTGTGTGTGTGTGTGTGCGTTTGCACGCGTGCGCGCATGCGTGTGTGTGTGTGTGTGTGTGTGTGTGTGTGTGTCTCTGTCTGGTGCAGTGTTGGTGCCAGATCTCTGAGCCGTCGGGGCCGGTAATAATATTCTGTGTGAGTGGTAAAATAATGAAAGTCATAAAAGGCATATAATTGGCTCCTTTTTTTCAGGTCACAGAAATGGATCACTTTTATGCTGCTGTTGAAAAATGGCCCGCAAAGGGGGAGGGGGGGGAGGTTAGGGGGGTGAGACCGGGGTGAGGAGGGTGTGACCGGGGGAAGAGGAAGAGAGGGTGAAGGCAGTGGTCGAGAGCTGTGAATTGTGGGAGTTGGATGCCAGCATGGAGGAAGGGAGGGACAGAGTTATGCTTTTATATACAGACGGGGGAGACGGGGGAGACGGGGGGGGGGAGTGATGAACAGTCGGTACCACCGAGGAACACGAGTCGTTTGGCGGGGTTAACTGAAAAAGAACTCTGGGATCGACGAAGAGAGAGACGACTGGAGGAACGTGAAGGAGGAGTAGATTGAAGAGTGAAGCTGAGACACAGGAAAGGCAATTAAACCAAGGGAGAATGAAAGCGGGTAAAAAAACAACAACAACGATTCAACAAAAAAATGGTAAAAGTAGAAAGGATACACTTTTAGCCCCATTTTAAATCATGGACGTGTTTATCCAAAGTGTACCCGCAGAACAAATCCAACCCTTTTGTCGTTCTATCCTGCCGTGAGTCGTTATGTAAAACGCCTCCCTGCTGTACCGGGCGCCACCACTAGATGGTGCAACATGACACAGCATTATTCACAGTTGGAACGGGAGCCCTTCTTCTCGCGTCTCGCAGAAACGACCCTCCTCCGTACTCCGTGGGTTATAAATACTATGTGTGTGTATGTGTGTGCGTGTTTATATATGCAGGCCACTGCAAAATGCGACACCTGTGTGTGTGTGTGTGTGTGTGTGTGTTTTAGAGAGTGGGCAGGTGGGGGGGGCTTGGTGGTGGAGTCAGCTGGTGACAGTGATAAGACAGATGACCCAGGGTAAGGGAACGGCCCCCCAGCCTGTATAGCATCCATCATGACTGGATAGACTTGTTCTCACCCACACTCTGCGTCTACAGGCGCGCGCGCGCGCGCGTGTGTGTGTGTGTGTGTGTGTGTGTGCGAGCGTGTGCCGCGTGCTGCGTTGCGTGTGTGTGTGTGTGTGTGTGTGTGTGTGTGTGTGTGTGTGTGTGTGTGTGTGTGTGTGTGTGTGTGTGTGTGTGTGTGTGTGTGTGTGTGTGTGTGTGTGCGCGCGAGCGAGCGAGCGTGTGCGTGCTGTGTGTCTGTGTGTCTGTGTGTGTGTGTGCACGTGCGTGCGTGTGTGCGTCTGTGTGTGTGTGTGCGTGCTTGTGTGTGTGCGTGCCTGCGTGCGTGCGTGTGTGTGTATGAGGTAAATCCCTGGACTGTATGCTCAAACGTATTACTCTTTAAGTATACTTAAGTTACATAGTGTACATATATCTTTTTTTTTTACAGTGTCGTTAAATACTGGGCTATATTAAACTGTAGGCGTGTGCACACGCCTACACACACACACACACACACACACACAGTCTGGCATTGGGTTGAATCTCTTAATCACCTCGCCGTTGCCTGGAGTGATGTGGACGCTATAAGTCCAGCTGCTTATGTAAACACCGCGTGTGTTTTTACCCAGAAATGTCCATCCTCTCTCTGGCGGTGACTCCTGGGATCACCAGAGAAACGCTCTACCTCGTAGTGCTGCCTGTTAACAGTGTGATCACCTGACTGTGAGTGGAATCACACGGGGATGAGTTGTGCCGCACCTCGTTAGCATCTGACCATCCGTGATGCTGGTCCGAGGAGAGCGCCACTGCCGCGGGGGGAAGGGATGTGACCCATCTCAACACATCCTGCCGGAGCCCCGGGATCACATCCCCAAGGCGAGGTCACCTCACACACGCTGGGGAGGCTAATGCAGCTCAGCCACAGCCTTCCCTCTTCCTCCTCGGCCCGCCGCGTGACACCCCCCCCCCCCCCCCCCCCCCACCTCCATCCGAGGCCGGGAATGGCGCGCTCCGAGCCAGCCGCTGTGAGGACCCTCGGGGGGGTCCACTTCAGGGGTCTGAGGCGACGTGTCGGGGCGGGGAATGGAACTGCTGCTGCTGCTGCTGCTGTGTTGCACGCCGGCTCCTAAAACTGAGCTGGCCGTGGATGAAATGCTGACACACGAAAATATTTATGTTTGCGCTCGCGTGTTTGGGTGTGTGTGTGTGTGTGCTTGTGTGTGTGCTTGTGTGTGTGTGTGTGTGTGTGTGTGTGTGTGTGTGTGTGTGTGTGTGTGTGTTTCGCAGGGCTAAGCTCATCTGCTTGACACCTATGGAGTCAGCAGGGATGAGGAGTGATCGATCATCTCTCGGGGGTCACACCCCCCACAGATCGGGGTTGCAGCCGTCTCTTATTGTCTTTTGAGTCGGACAGAGTGGAGAAAACACGCTCAATTGGTTGGAGGATATCAAGGACCGAGCGGTACGACGTCAGCGGGGCACCTTGGAACAAATCAGAACCAGAACCGGCGTCTCGGACAGCGGTCCGACCGGACCGGACCCCCCGGGTAGGATTCAGAGCGCTGAGTCCACGTCGGGGGTTCAAAGTCTGGACGGTTTGAAGGGCAACGCTCCGGATCGGAGGGCTGGACGAGGAGAAGGAAGAGCGAGACTCGAGGACGGTCTGGAAGGGAAGGGAGTGGGGGAGGAGTTCCAGAGGAGAAGGGCCGGGGACGAGGACAGGGACAGAGGACCAGGACAGGGACAGTGGCCTGGGACAGGGACAGGGGCCTAGGACAGGGACAGAGGACCAGGACAGGGACAGGGGCCCAGTACAGGGACAGGGGCCTAGGACAGGGGCCCAGGACAGGGACAGGGGCCCGGGACAGGGACAGAGGCCTAGGACAGGGACAGAGGACCAGGACAGGGACAGAGGACCGGGACAGGGGCCTAGGACAGGGACAGAGGCCTAGGACAGGGACAGTGGCCTGGGATAGGGACAGAGGCCCAGTACAGGGACAGGGGCCTGGGACAAGGACAAGGTCCCGGCCTGGGGACGGGGGCGGCCCGGATCCAGGGCTCGCGGTGCAGTGCAGCGTGTCGGAGGAAGACGAGAGATGCTTAAGAGATGCTGAGCGAAGAGGAGACCACGGGAGAGACGTGAGGGAGCAGGACAGCTTAATGGGATTAGTATGTAAATGTTTATATAATGCGCAGCATACGCGCATGCTGCACGTGCGTAATGGCTGGCTACAATAAGGAGGTCACGGAGTCTCACTACGGGGCTATTGCTCCGCGCTGTAGGTTGTTGGTATGCAGACCGCGGGCTCTGATGCTTTGGCGGTTATTGTTTGGTGTACTTTTCATAGTGCCGTGCAGTGGTATTTAGCGCTCACCTTTGGAAATGTCATAAAGAACGGCGGCCCATGGCCTCCCCCCGTGTGCAATTCCGCTGTGATATCACAAAGCCGGCAGACAATAGAAATGGCATTTCCCACAGCTGTGTGTGTCTCGGGGATCTGATCAATGTATTGATGATTCAGAGTTTGTTTGTTGTTCGTCCTCCATTTTGTGTTGGCAGCGCTCACGGCGAGCCCCCCGCTCGCGGCGTTTTGCAGGGTCGGGAAACGGTCCACTCTGGGCCGGTCGAAATGTACGTCTCTCCCTGCAGCTGTTGGGAGACCCCCCCCCCCCCCCCCCCCCCCCCCCCCCCAGCAGCGAGGAGAACTCTGTGGATCCATGGCCTCCGAAGAGCTCGGTGCTGCGACGACTCGGGGGCCGTTCGGCATCTGCAGCGTTGCACTGCGTGGCTTCACTTTGATTAGTGTGATGAAGAATCGTTCAGATTATCTCACTGAATCACAAGCGAATGCCTCGCGCCGCCTTTTTCTGTCGTCAGCGATTCACAGCCGACGGAGGGGAAGGCGAGGCGAACTTATCCCTGCCGACTGCAAAAAGAATCCCTCGATTCTCTTTTTTTTTGATTTGGGATCTGTGGCCGACTGAAGTGTACTCACATATATACATCCTAATAGAACCACTTTGAGGACAAAAGCAGAAACCTGCAGGATGAGTTCGCTGTGGACTTTGTGATTCAGACGTCGTGCCTCGTGGCTTACCTTGGGTTTTTTTCAACCTTCATTTCTGAGCTCCTTGCTTCAAAAACAACACACGGTGGGCGCAGGGGGTTATTTACTTTATCACAGAAGTGCAGATCACAGGAGCGGCCCGGCCCGGAGTCACCTTGAGCGCTGAGGCTGACGGGATGACGGGATGACGGGATGCGTCACGGCGAGGAGGGGGGAGTGGTCAAGGGGGCCGCCGCCGCCGCCGCACCGCCAGACATCTGCGAGTGCCGGTCACCTTGTTGCCACGGTGACGGCCAGCCGGCGGCCTGCTGGTGGGGGCGGGGGGGGGGGATGGATGATGTGGCGGAGACATGGGGGGCCATGCGGGGGACCACCGGGGGGGGGCCAGGGGGCCCGAGACAGGAAGTGAATGAGCGGGAGGAGGGGGGCTGTGATGTAAAGGGCTGGTTAACCGGGGCGGGGCGGCGCCGGACGACTGGGCGAGGATTCACAGGCCCACTGCTCTCTACAGCTCTGCTCGCTGTCTGACACCTTGCAGGCGCAGGAAGGAAGTCAGCCATTGAGACTCCTGAGAAAGGCCAGCCCAGAGTTTTTGCGGTGAGATGGAGAGAGAGAGGGAAAACATGAAAGATCCTGACAGTGTGTGCGGTCTCGTGTAGTGACAACTACACGTCTTCCGCCATCTCTGTTGTTCAGGCGGCGTGCACGAGTGTACCTGGAGACCCTCCTCCATTCGCTTCTTCTGGTCATCCTTCATGTGTTCTTCGTCATTCATTCTACCATCCATTCATCACTCCATCTGTCCATCCATCCATCTGCTTTGCCATCCATCTATCCATTCTTCTGTTGCACCCTTCCTTCCTTCCTTCCTTCCTTTCATCCTTCTGACCCATCCCTTCATCCGTCCCCTCCATATTGTCCAGTAGTGCCCATGGAGGTCTGAGGCAGGATGATGACCCGGAGCACTGGTTAGTGACCCTGCGCGTCACACTCACTAATGGTGTGTCAGGAAGGACCGCACTGTGCATTATTCATCAGCCCTGATTGTTTGAAGCCTCATTGGCTCCAGAGTCAAATAGTCACGCAAAAAAGTTGGCAAAACATAATTATATCCAGTCAGTGAAGCGAGCGGGCCGAACACAGAAAAAAAAAAGTCTGGAATTGAAACAACAGCGAAGCAGGAAGCCATTCACCGAAGACGGGGAATGGGTTTCGCAGCCGGGAGACCCAGCATCGCGTCCCAGCACCGCATCCTGGCCCACCTGACGAAAACCACGGCGGGGGGGTGGGGGAGGTGCCTACTGGTTCTCATGGCGGTCGATTGCACCACCACCACCACCCTCAACACCGGAGGCAGCTCAGGATCTTGCGTTTGCGTGATCGGCACGTCTGCAGAGGAAGGAAAACGCGCAGAGGAAAACCCACTGGAACGCGAGGAGATGATGCCAGCTCCACAGAGACTGGACCCAAATACGGAGTTGCCTTTAAAACATCAAGCCCTATATTTAGCCGGGAGCTGCGTGGGGGTAGCTGGCGTGGGGGCCCAGCAGTTCTCCATCTCCTACCCCTTTTGTTTTATTTGCAGAACTGTGTGTTAACCTCGTTTCCTGGCGTCCTGGAGCGGCGAGGCTTCCAAATGTGCGTTATCGGTGAGAGAGAGAGAGAGAGAGGGAGGGCGGGACTTCCTGCCGAGCTTCGGGGGAACACTTCCCTTTCAGTCACATGGGAGCAGCAGAGTGGCCAGAGAATAGAGGACGATGCATATAACGATGAATATAGATGGAGAAAAAAAACGATGTAGTGATTCTGGTTGTTGTTGTTCCTGTCATGTTGTGCTGTTGTCTCACTGTGGGGACCTTTCATTTGACGACACGGCCCGCAGGAAGCAGCTAGACGGCTTCGGGGCTGGACCGGGACAGCGCTCCAGTCCGTGAGCCTGTCCCGGCCTCTCTGTGTGCACGGAAACCCGACAGCTGGAAACGCGTTTCTGCTGGTTGTCGGACATTTTGGAGGACCGTTTTCATCCCACACGTCGGGCCCTGCTGCCTGTTCTTAGTGGGTGCTCGCTAACACACTGAGCAGTGGAACAGGCCTTCAGAGTCTTCAGAAACCTAGGGAAGATTCAGGACACTGCGGAGTCACCTCTGATCTGTTTATGGAAGGCTGATGTTGGCGGGTAAAAATAGTGCTTTATGATAACTTTTTTTTTTTTTTTTTTTTTTTTGCATTAGCTTTGGTGCAGCTTTTATACTGAAAGTCAAATGGAACATCCAGCCTAAAACATTGGCTTGGAAAACTTAGTCCCTCTCTATTTTTACATCGCTTGTCCACTGTACTTAACATTGAAAAGGTTGTTGGACATCTCTTTCTATCGCTCACACACACACACACACACACACACACACACACACACACACGCCGCTTTAATCAACTGGCTTACTCAACGCACAGTGATGCATATGCAATGCGAGTCATGATTTTCTATTTATATATATATATGCTAAACATTTCATTCCCACCCAATGCCAAAAAAAAAAATCCCCAAATGATGGCGAGTCCAGTCAGCACTGCGGAGTAAAGCGCTATAACGCAGGGTGTGTGTGTGTGTGTGTGTGTGTGTGTGTGTGTGTGTGTGTGTGTGTGTGTGTGTGTGTGTGTGTGTGTGTGTGTGTGTGTGTGTGTGTGTGTGTGTGTGTGTGTGTGTCCTTGTCACAGATGAATGGGCTTTGTCTCTGGCTTCTGTGGATGTATTGATTGGACCTACACGTCGTCCCCAGAACTACCACCGCCGTTAAAAAAAAAAAAACTATTGCCGGCTGACATTTACCGAATCGTCAACGGCCCCTTTCTGCAGCGGCAAGCAAAGACAAACACCGCGACGCTCCGGAAACCCAAACCGCGGCGCGCTCCGTCCCCGCCCCACAATGAGACTCTCACCCGCTCTCCCTCCCTGCAGACAGCCCAGCCGCCCCACCAGCCTGCTGCCCACCGACTGGACCTCGGCGCTGGGCTTGGGGAAGGAGGAAGACCCCCTGCCCGCGGGTCTGGAGGCCCTGCCGCTGCGTCTGATGCAGCAGGACTGCACCTCTGTGAAGACTCTGCTGCTGAGGCTGAGACGCACACTGCAAGAGGTGGGGCGTGCGCACATGCACACGCGTGCGCACATGCACTCATGCACAGGCACACACACTCACACACACACAGGCACACACGCACGCACGCATGCAGGCACACGCACACAGGCACACAGGTACACACGCATGCAGGCACACACGCGCACAGGCACACATGCACACACACACACTAATGCACGCAGGCACGCACGCACACACACTTAGTAGAAGGGATAGGAATCATTGTTATTCGTGCTGTACTATACTGACACCGACGAGGGATAGAAAACATCTTCAAACAGACAGCGCCAGTGATGCTGAGAGGAGGAATAGATCCTTCCACTCAAGTCTTGGCTGCCCTGCCCTCATCAACACATTCAGCCTCTGTTACGACATATCATTCCTCTTGTGGAGGACGCAGGTAAACCTTGAGATTACCCTCAGGTCAGTAAGCGTCTGGCTGTTTCCCAGAATCCTCTGTCAGGAGAAGACAGCCAGCATATTGGGCTATAACACAGAGTGTTAAATGGACATTTTTGCAGTACACACACACACGCACACAGACACAGACACACACGCACACACACACACGCATGCACGCACGCACACATTCTCTCTCTCGCTCTCTCTCTCTCTCTCTCTCTCTCTCTCTCACTCACAACTCACAACTCACTCACACTCACACTCACACTCACACACACACACACATGTCTCTGCTCTTTAAATGCATCATGCAAAAGTAACTTGAAACTATTAAGCCGTTTCCGAGGATAGGGGGTAACCATTCAGATTGCATTCACACCATTTATAGATGTTTGAATGGCCAATTAGAGAGGCACTCACATGTTGCAATAACAGCGCTAAACCCAACTGTTAAAAGCTGGAAAGCATTTAGCTGCCATGTAAAGACATGCAATTTCCCCATCCTACGTTCTTTAAAACAGAAAATAATTAGCAGAGAATTACTTCCTGTGATTTGGTGATTATTGATTGTCCGGACATTATTAGATTCATTATTGCGGAATTGCTGTTAGGGTTTTTTGACGAATTAGATATTTATAATGAATGTCGATTACAAGATTAGGTAAGGATTTGAAGTAAATTGTATTTGATGGTCACATTATTTATACATCATTTATTTTCCATGTCAAGTTTCTCGCGTGTGAAATTTCCACATGCTGGAAATACTGCCATGGGATTATAGAACAGAAACACCTTGAGGCACACATTTAATAATCAAAGCAACAACGGTGTGGTCTGGCAACCAGGGATGGAAGCACACAATCCTTCTGGTAGAAGGGGTTAACATTGTAGGTGTTTAATGAAGTGATTTCAGGCATTCAGTGAAGGTGTTTCATGAAATTAATGAAGGCGGTTAATGTACAAGGTGTAGGTGTTGAATATAATGAATGTAGGTGTTTAATGTACGTCTCAGAGGTTTGCAGCGTAATGGACGTAGTTGTTTATCGAGACGTCGTAGGCGTCTCAAATGTTGGGGTTCTGCGCTCCGTTCCCTTAATGTGTTGAGACTTTTTTCGCAACAAAGAGCGTTCGCAGATGGGCCTCTTTGATAGCAAAACCTTCCAGAGACTCAACAAGTTTAGCCGAAAGCAAAAGCTATTAGTTCTGCCAGGCTTCCATTTCCCCGTCCTCTTCATGGGTGGCTGGTCCTTCCCGAATACAGCAATTTTAGATACATGCATACACATTACCGCGCTTGCCTGTGTGTGTGTGTGTGTGTGTGTGCGGGCGCGGCCCTCACACACACACATACACACACCTGCATACACCTGCACACGCACATATGCACACACACATAGACACGCACACTTTTGGACATATGAAAGGGTGGCCAGCCCGTCCCTAACACCCACCATTAGTATGTCTCTGTACTCTGGATCAAAGCTTGCCATCACCAGTGGGCTGCGTGAGTTGAGTTGTCCCCTGGAACCCCTGGGGAGATGTCCAGGACACTCTCTGATGAGTTTCACTCGCTCTTATCCAGACAGAAATAATGAACATTAAGAAGAAGAGGGCGGCGGGGGGGAAATCATCAGAAAGAGATTCTAAGTAAGACTCAAAAGATGGAGGCCGGAGGGGTGAGGAGCAGGGGGAGGAGGGTGGGAGGAGGGTGGGAGGAGGGGGGGAGGCCAGGGCGGAGGAGGGATTAGTGGCGCGGCATCTCAGCGCGAACCAGGGCCCCGGTGGAGCCTCCGTGGTCTCTCGCTCACTTGCAAACTCCTCCGCCTACTTTCCCTCGACGCCGGTGAGTCAGCGACCCGAGCTGGCAGGGCGGGGGCGTGGCCGACCTCGGGGGCGTGGCCGACCTCGCCCTGACCTCCCGACGCTGGTCCGGCCTCACGTGGTCGGGTTTATGTGGGATT
Source organism: Urophycis tenuis (assembly GCA_036785325.1). Lineage (NCBI taxonomy): Eukaryota > Metazoa > Chordata > Actinopteri > Gadiformes > Phycidae > Urophycis > Urophycis tenuis. The sequence continues at coordinate 792,485 of JAXIVH010000026.1, read as the reverse complement.
TCAGTTTTTCCAGTTTCTTTCCCCTGTTGATTTATGATCTATTTTTAGGATTTAATGTGCATGTGTTTTTTATTGTCATTTTAACAATAAATAGATAAATTGAATTTTCCTCTCCTCTTTTCTCTTCCCATCCTTCGTCTCCTCTCCTCTCCTCTCCTCTCCTCCTCTCCTCTCCTCCTCTCCTCTCCTCTTCCTGCTGGGGTTGTGTGTTGCACCACTGGTAAGCGGTATCTTCCCAGTGTTCCTCTTGGAGGAAGCAGCCCGCCAGCCGGCAGAAGAGGGCAGGAATGGATCCCCCCACAAATCGCTTTAAGCGTTTCATTCCGTGATTATGCTGCTGTGTGTGCGTTTGATCAGACGCGGCCTCCAGCCCCTTCGCCCGCTTCCCTTTGTTAGCCATTCATCATCTTCAGACAACATGCTCCCTGGCAGCCCGAGTCATTAACTCCGGCGTTCCCAGGTAGTTCTGGCCCAATCCTGGATGGGAAGTGCTTTTTTACTGAACCACATCTAATTGTAGGAACATTTGCTGTTAAGGATTGTCGGACAGGGCTGACCTTAAAGATGATTTGTGTGTGTGTGTGTGTGTGTGTGTGTGTGTGTGTGTGTGTGTGTGTGTAAGCGTCTGTAAGTGTGTGTGTGTGTGTGTGTGTAAGCGTCTGTAAGTGTGTGTGTGTGTGTGTAAGCGTGTGTAAGTGTGTGTGTGTGTGTGTGTGTTTGTGTGTGTATGTGTGTGTGTAAGCGTGTAAATGTGTTTGTGTGTGAATGTGTTTGTGTGTATGGTGTGTGTGTGTGTGTATGCGTACATGTGTATGTGTTTGCATGCGTGTATGGTATGTGTATGTATACAGGTGTGTGTGTGTGTGTGTTTGTGTATGTATAGAGGTGTGTGTGCGTGTGTGTGTGTGTGTATGTATATGTATACAGATGTCTGTACATG
>JAXIVH010000026.1:784709-791345 GCA_036785325.1 Urophycis tenuis | reverse complement strand
CGGTCCGCGGTCTGGAGTCCTGTGGAGCACACGCAGCCTCCCAGCGCTGCGGACGCGTTTGTCTGTGGGCTCTGTGGGACAAAGCGACCCATCCAGGCGCGTGGCGGGCCTCCAGGAGTCGGGCAACGCGGAGCCGTGGAGCTACGGGAGCGTCTGGACACCCGGTCGGAACGTGACGGAGGCCGATTGAAGGGCGACCGGCTGATTTAAACAGAGCAGCGTCGACAGCTAACCCCTCCGGGGGGTCTTAGTTGAGCAAAGTGATAATAAGTAATACTTTGTTTATATTTAGGGCATTTAGCAGACGCTTTTACCCAAAGCGACTTACAAAGAGTACATTAAAGGCTGAGTTATGGTTCCGCGTAGGGATTACGCAGGGATCACGCAATGGCCACGCAGTTTGCTCGGACGCAGTCATGAGCCTGTGATGGTTCTGCGTGGGGTTAACGTGTCGAAATGCAACGTAATCCGTATGTAATGACCAGAATGACCATTCTGGTCATTACATACGGATTACTAGCGAGTAACAAAAAAGTTTACAGAAATGAAGGCAAAAGTTATATATATACTGTATGTTGTCGCCAGTCAGTCGAAGCATTTATCACACCGTGGCGTGTTTACGAGTGGAAACCGGAAAAGTGATCTCCAGCGAATGTAGTTAGCGGACCAATCACAGCCAAAGCCTTTGCGTTGGTGTTGCGTCGCCTTGACGCGTGTCCAGGATTTTTGGGAGGTGCACGTCAGGCCCTTGCGGTGGACGCAAGGGGGGGTCCGCAAGGACGTAAAGAGTCCGTAGCCCCCCAGCGTTGCGTCAAACGCGGAAGCATAAATTAAGCGTAACCAGCCTTAAGGTGCATTGCTTCATTGCTGCTACAGTAAGAAAGTCACCAGAACAAGTTTCAAGCATTTCAAGCATTTCAATTGCTAGGTTAACCATTGCTACTTTGCCAGTATACAACATCTCTGGCTGATATCTTATGGCAATGATTTGTCCCTACCACCACGTGATCGCAGTGTTGTGTTCCTGTCCAGCTGTGAACTGTGAACGCAGGGCGTCCCATTGCTGTTACAATGCAGTAGCAACTGTCAAGCGGCGCTGTTTATTGGTTCAGTGGATGTCAGGGCTCGGCTGTCGATGAGCACGTCTCAAGGTGGCGGGGTACCAGAGCACTCCCGGCGCCGCCAGCCTGGGCTTTAACCGGCACCAGCAGCAGCAGCAGCAGCCGCGGGAAGACAAGCCGACGCCCGCGCGGAATGGCACAAAGACAGTGGGGGGGGGGGAGGACGAGGAGAGGAGGAGGCGGGAGGGCCAGATTTAGCGGGATGAAGAGTCATCTGTCAGCGCTGATAGCGGCTAAGCTAACGAGCCAGAGACGGGACGCTGGGTAATTCCTGGAGGCGTGCCCGACGGCCTGGCGACGGAAGAGGAAAACACACGCGTGTGGTGGGGAAACACGCACGCTGTGAGGAGGCACCGGAGGAGCGAGGGGGAGAGAGGAGAGAGTGGCGGTGGGCCAACGTGCCCGTTCCCATGACAACGCAGCGGCAACGGGGAAACAAGGAGGAGATTGGAGACGACCCGTGCGCGAGACGCACCGCAGGGCGTCGTGTGTGTGGTGTTGTGTGTGTGCGGTGGCGTGTGTGTGCGGGGGGGGGGGGCTGCGGTGGACGCTCCTTGCAACGGCGGCGGCCCGTCCGCGCACGAAGCGAGGGGATTTGGAAGGCAAGGAACGATGAAGGAGACCATCCTGTCCTCCCGGTGTGTCCCAGAAAAGCGGGACTCTGCGGGTGTAAAAATAATCTGCCGGAGCCACTCGAGAGGCTGCCGGTGTCACGGCGCGCCCCAGTTTAGCGCCGGCCCGGTGCGCTGCGACACCATTTCCACTCGCTGCTGGCCCACTTAGAGAGAGCAGCCGCTACTGTATCCCGGAGCAGGGCGCGCGGAGGAGAGGGGGAACTGTACGCGGCGCCGACCGCCCGCCCGCCCGCCCGCCGCCACGCGTCTGCTGCCAGGCGAGCGAGCGAGGGAACGCGTTAAACAAACAAACAAACAAACACAGACGGCAAACCAAGCCGTGGCGCTCGCCGTCATCTCCGCGTGTCGACCGGTTATCCAGTGTGATGAGGTGCGGTTTGGGTCCGGCCCGTGGCGCCGGACGGCCCGTCCTCCTCTGGAGGGGCCGGCGCCTCTCGACGAGCACGAGAGAGAAACTGATCAGGAATTTGGATTCATTAGACCACGACCAGGAGCCACAATGAAAAGCAATCGACGCGGCGAGGACTCGGCAACCCGCGCGCGGAATATTCATGAAGGCTTTGGCGCGCTCGCAGAAACCGACAGCAAAGAGATTCCCACAATAACGAAGGCAACGGGGCCGTGAACCCACTTGACTGCGTTTATTCTCTGGCTTTATCTGATGCCAGAGCGTAGCCGGTAAACCAGACTCAAATATCCACCTCCCCATCTGTCTGTCTCCTCTTCCCTGGCCCCGTCAGTCCAGATAACCTTTTCCCCAAATACGTTCTCTTTCTCTTGTCTATCCCCTGGATTAACACCTGAGCTGGTCAACTTTGTGTGTGTGTGTGTGTGTGTGTGTGTGTGTGTGTGTGTTTGTGTGTGTGTGTGTGTGTGTGTGTGTGTGTGTGTGTGTGTGTGTGTGTGTGTGTGTGTGGTGTGTGTGTGTGTGTGTGTGTGTGTGCGTGCGTGCGTGCGTGCGTGCGTGCGTGCGTGCGTGCGTGCGTGCGTGCGTGCGTGTGTGTGTGCGTGTGCGTGTGCGTGTGTGTGTGTGTGTGCGTGCGTGCGTGTGTGTGTGTGTGTGTGTGGTGTGCGTATGTGTGTGTGTGTGTGTGTGTGGTGAGAGAGAGGGTATAAAGAGGCCAAGTTATTTTCCAATCCCCGCTCCTTCACCGACCGGCGCGTTTTGTTGACTCCAGCCCGTGCCTCCGAATCGTCTTTTCTCCGTTCCCTCCGACACACCAACCCTGAACAATGAGCCTCATCACTGGAGTGCGTACTGCATTCTCACCGGCTGTACCACCAGAGCAGTACACTACGGCCACGAGGGCTGCAGAAGACGGCCTTAATGCCTGTACTGTCGCCTCAGACCGATTCCATAGCAGCACAATGACATGTCAGCTTCCCCGCGCCGCGGCATTCATTCCCATTCAATCACCACCCCCCCCCCCCCCAGCGGGAGGCGTCGCCGGCTGTTTCCCAAGGACAACGGGGGGGGGGGGGGGGGAGTGAGGACGACGGGGGGGCGGGGGGGGAGTCGTGGCGCGACATGTCGCCCATTTATGTGAATGTCTATCTTGTCCATTTCATTTGTGTCGCGTCCCGCTTTCCCGCATGCCGGGCGGCGGGGTGAGGGGGGGTTGTCTCCATCTCGGCGCCGAGATAGAGCGGCCATCTTTCAATATCGCCTCGTTCCCGGTGAGTGTTTGGGGCGCGGGCTCCCCCCGTTCCGCCCCGTCACCACGCCGACCGGGTGGGCCGGCGTGGTGATTGATCGCGGCTGCGGCGTCCCCCCCCCCCCCACTCCCCTCCCCCCACCCCCCCCCCCACCCCCTCCCCCCCCCGTGGTCCACGCTGATGTCTGTTGCCTTCACCTTCACCTGTGGAGGATATCGCATGCACACAGACACACACACACACACACACACACATGCACACGCACACACACACACGCGGTCCCATTGAATCTGATGAATATGAAGAACCAGATGTCTTTTTATTGAAATTGGCTCGAGGGGGAGCGACGGAGCCAACAGAAATGGGGCGCAATAAAGCGACTTGACTGGTGGCGTTCCTCCTGTGGATGGGCGCCGCGACAGACGCCACACAACAGGCGCGGGCGTCGCCGTCTGCGGTCGGCGTCACCGCGCCCCCCAGTCAGGAGCTCCGTGTGCCGTCGTCTCCCAGCATGCAATGGGAGGCGGCTCTTTGTTCCTCCCTTTGTTCTGGCGTGGTGTTCTTCAGAACGCCGGTCCAATATGTGCAGAGATGGCGATAATGGTGGGAATTATTAGAAAACACACCACTGGTTCCTCTGCACTTGGTGCTCAAGAGATCGATGTCAAGGCGGTGTCTCCTGGGCTCCACCGCAGCAGACCAGATGCACATCTGTCGGCAGGTTTGTGTTGCGTGTTTTGTCTGGGTTATGAACTTTTTTTTTGGTATCTTTTTGGTATTTTTTCCCCCTTTGGAATGAGTGTGACACCTTTTCAATTTTCCTCAAACGAAAACCAACAAGAATACAAAACATTTTTGTTTGTTCACAAAGGAGCAAAGGCCTTTCATAGTATTCACAATGCCCCAGAAGTTATTTCCTGTGTTTTTCCCAGTGTCGGGATTAGAAAGATAGGCAGCTTGTTGGACTGTTACAACAAAGTACGTTTCTTGGGCTGGGCAAACAAAATTGAGGCATTTTACATTTCGCATCTTTGAATTCTCACATCACACTACTAAATTCCGTGGTGCACAGGGTTTCTGAGGGAAATGACTTGCGAGTGGATTTATGCTCCATTTCTTCTGGCCGTTTTGACTTTGTTATGAATAAGTAGCGCAACACACCTGTACTTGTAAGAAATTATCCTCCGTGCAGGGATAACACGCATTAGGAACAAGAAAACCCACTCACAGATTCATCATCCTCCGCCGTTTTCCTCTCTGTCTTCCGGGTGTCTGAAAGTTTGCAGAACAACATTGCGAAATAAATTGCCAGAGAAATACGAACGAACGTGCTTCCAGGATGTGAACGCCACAGATGTTGAGGCCTAATGTTTGAAAATCGCCATTCGGTTCCACCGTTCCGTGAGACTCTAATCCAAAGCAACTGGCCGTGACATTTGGACACGTCATGAAGGAGTGGGCAGCGGTGAGGGCGTCCGGCCTGCCGGACGCCGACAGGTGGATAGAATCACCGGAGGGTTCTGGTTCTGGAGTGTTTGGGGCCGGAGACAGCCGTAAACCTCTGGATTTGGAGAGGCGATGTGGCCGGGGCCGTGCTCTCACCAGGGCTGGGAAAGGTTAAACTCAGGGTAAGCAGGGAGGCGGGCCTGCGCTTATCTAAACCACACATCACGTCTCTGGGCTCATGTGCTCATGTGACATTTGTTCATACAATGGCAATAACCGAAATGACAGCGCTCAGGTTTTAATAAAAGTGCTGGTGCATGTCATCCCGTGAAGGTCACCTAAACATCGAGCACTTTGGTATTGGGCCCTGTGTGGTCTACTGGGAGACTGTAACATTTCGGTGTCTGTCAAATGCCTCTCCCTTTTACTCTCCCTCGCTCTCTCTCTCTCTCTCTCTGCCTCTCTGTATCTCTCTCTCTCGCTCTCTCACTCTCACTCTCTCTCTCTCTTCGCTCGCTCACTCGCTCGCTTGCTCTTGCCCTCACCCTCACCCTCAACCTCACTCTATCTCTTTCTCTCGCTCTTTCGCACTGGTCATCTCAAGCACTCTGTGTGTGTGTGTGTGTGTGTGTGTGTGTGTGTGTGTGCGTGTGCGTGTGCGTGTGTGTATGTATGTGTGTGTGTGCATGTGTGTGTGTGTTGCGTTCTCTCCATCGTTGTGTGTGTATGTGTGTGTGAGACCTCTTGCCTACCTGTTGGTAGCTGTTGGGCTGTTAAAGCCCTGCTCCGCCGTGCCCCGCGTCGAGTCCTCTGAAGGAAACCTAAAGACCTTGACCCCGAAACGACACATGCATACCTGCAGTCCACAGGTGTGCTGTGCGTCAGCTGGTCTTCTCAGCAGGCAGCAGCCTGTTCTACGTCAGGGTCTGTTCCTGTTGCGGTAGGCCGACCCCCTACAGTGTGCAGACTGGTTCCAAAGTCTTAGTACCGCTCTGGTTGTGTAGGGCGACTGGTTGGGTGGAATGCTATGACCCTGTTACGAGGGCAGCACTATATTATTACTTTATATATATTATACTATCCTCCCATCATGACGAATAATCTTATGTAAATGAGTACATTTTTATTGTGTCTTCGTGATGTCTCTTGTTTTGGTGTGCGGTGACTTTTTTATGATGCGTTTTTTTTTCCTCGCTATTCTTTCGAGGCAACTACTTTTGACCAACCCCCCGACAACCCCTGCAAATGGGATTCTGTCCGTGATTTGAATTTACAATGCATAAAATTATCCTGTCTCGCACATACTGCATTAGGGAAAAGTGTTATGTATTCTATTATATTACACAGCTCTGTGGATTTAGCTCTTTTGTTCTCTCTCTCTCTCTCTCTCTCTCTCTGTTCCGTCTTTTGCCGGTTCATCCGCACAAGAACAGAGAGGAACGGTTGATACTCTAATCAAGGATATCTGGCGGAAGAATACATTTAAACACTTTAAAACAACACTGCGAGGCGGCCCCTGAATGCCCTGAGTCGTCCTGAAGTAATACTTTGACCCCGACACGTTCCGGCCCCGTCAGCCCTTCTCTCCCACAATGTGCTTTGTGAGGCGTTCACTGCACCGCGGGGGGGGGGGGGGGTGCTTCATAAACACAGTAGACAGTGAACAGTCGCACACTTGAAACGCATTTGGTATCGATCTCCGAGCGTCGACGCCACGAACGGGAGTGTTTTGATGAGGTTTTTCCCGGGGCTCGCCACGGATGGCGTTTTCCCCCGTG
>JAXIVH010000026.1:767209-779709 GCA_036785325.1 Urophycis tenuis | reverse complement strand
TCTCTCTCTCTCTCTCTGTCTCTCTTGCTCTCTCTCTCCCTCACACTCCCCTCCTCCCCCCTGTACCTTCTGTTAAATCTGCCAGTGAAGAGCCGTTAATTATCTCTCCTAGAAGGACCTCCATGCCGGGCCGCCAAGCTAGAGCTGTCACCTTTTATGATTCCCTCCCTCCCTCCCTCCCCCCCTCTCCCTCCCTCCCCTCCCCCCCCCCCCCCTCCCCCTCCCTCCCCCCATGGCAGCTCACTCGGCTGAAGGACTGCACTCCGACGGTAACGTTTTGACACGGAGCACTTCTTCACACCCCAGCCCACCCCATACACTCCTCCTCCAGGCATGGACTAATCAACATCAGATGTGACTCGGCCCTGCGGCCGGCCGCTCTGGGGGCTCTCTGTGAGCGGTGCTCTGAGTGGAGGTGAAGGTCAGACGCAGTGAACGCAGACCCACGACTCTTGGGTTCTCCTGATCTCTCACCGGGCCACCTGTTTCCGCGGTATTTTTGTTAAATAATGGTAGTTCATTAAGAGGCCGCTGAATATTTCATGGCTCTTCTTAAAACTCTGGCCCCTGAGGGGCGCTGGAAAATGATGTGGGAAATGTTATTTTCTCTCTCTCATTCTTTCCCATCACTTTCTCTCTCTCTCTCTCACTGACTCACTCTAACCACCTCTCTCACTCTCTCTAACTCTCTCTACCTCTCACTGTCTGTCAGCGTGTCTGCGTGTCTCTCTCTCTCTCTCTCTCTCTTTGTGAGGACGGGGGCGGGGCTGATTCCCATGATGCAGTGGGAATTCAGTCCACCCGAGAGAAAACCATCAGTCAGAGCGCGGGCAGAAACTAAGGTCCCCGGGTCAGATAGGTTTCTGGGCTCCGGTCCCGGCATGCTGGGAAACGCTGCACTCTGAAGGAACGGGGCCGGAGCGGTCTCTGCCAGTCGCTAAATCTCACCGTGAGAGCCCATTAATTACCACCGGAAGAACCTCCAGCAGCCGGCCCGCCAGCCCTGTCACTGTTTTTATTAGTCCTCTCCTCTGCTGCACTTTGTGGAGAGACCCAGGGCCAATATCTGGCAGCGGGAGAGCTTCTGTGCATCTCTGAACTGCTTTATGACCTGTTCGATATCCAGGGGAGGCGCTGATGTGGGTGGGGAGGGTGGGCGAGGTGTCGGGGGTGAGGTGAGCCTTTTAGTGTTTTTTTATTTATCATTCTTTTTTTGGGGGGGGGGAGGGAGGTGGGGAGGTGGGGGAGGGGGGTCTGAGTGGGTGTGGCACTGGGGGTGAAGACCAAAGCAGAGCCGACGTGACTGATGGGAGGCCGCTGTGTGTGTGTGTGTGTGTGGTGTGTGTGTGTGTGTGTGTGTGTGTGTGCAGGAGAGTGCCAAAGCTGCCCTGAGGACCAAGGACTGCCAAACGACTGACCAGCACGACACAGACAGAACACACAGGCCCTGAGGTGAGCTACAGACACACACACACACAACACACATACACATGCACACACACACATACACATGCACACACACACAGACGCACGCACACACACGCACACACACAACACAGACATACATGCACACACAGACACAAACACACACATGCATACACACACACACGCACACCACACCACACACAAACACACACACACACGATCACACACACGCACACTCATGCATACACACAAAGACACACACGATCACACACACACACACACACACACACACCCACGATCACACACATGCACACACAAACACACACACTGGCGCACACCGCCAACATGAAGATAGGGCCTCTGTTGGAAAGAGTACGATCGATTGTTCAGCATGTTCTCCTCTGTTCTCTCCTCCTCCTCTCTGTCCATGCCCTCTGCTGCACTATTGCATTTAACTTTTGTTACAAGCAACCTCTCCATGCTGACAGTGCAGGCCATCAACGTCCTGCTCTGGGCTGCTGATCCCTCTCTCCACGACCGCTGTGTTCGGATGTCATCCCCTCCGAGTGCAGCTCACCATCACTTTTTCTCTTGTCGATTCCCTCGCGCACCTTAATTCCCTCCTTCAATGTTTCACGTTCCTCCTTTCCTCCTTTTCATTTCTGCCTCTCCTCCTCCTCCCTTCCTACCTTCCTTCCTTCCTTTCCTTCACATCCTCCCTTCCTCCCTCCTTTGTCTCAATATGGTGGCATCTCGCATTGCTCATCGGCGGCAGCTTCAAAGGCGCGGGGCGGCTCGCCTCTAATCCACCGCGCGCTCCTCTCTCCCTCTCTCTCTCTCTCTCTCCTCTAGCTCTCTCTCTCTCTCTCTCTCTCTCTCTCTCTCTCTCTCTCGTTCTCTAAGTATGTGCACTTCTGACATGGATACTGTTGGCGACTCGCTCGCCGCGATAAGCGCGAGGGGAAAACGGCGGCACGAACACGGCCCCCTCCTCTCCGATGACACGGCCTCTTTGGCTGCGCTCGTGGCTGACAGTTTGGGAACGCAGTGGACTTAATGGATGACTGTCTAAAAATGGCCGCCAGAAAACAGGAGCAAAAAACTTTGGGGGGGGGGGTTCGCATCCCTCGCCTCCTTCCTTCCTTCTTTCTTTCTTTATTTATTGAAATTGCTTCTTTTTTTTTCCGGGTCGTTTTCCCCATCATCTGTGCTCCTGCACGGTGTGTTCCTCTCTTTGCTGTTTATCTCCCGCCCTGCCTGGCCACGACAGGAAGCTACGGGGGCTAAAGCTGTGTCATCGTGGGAGAGAGAGAGCGCCGTGCGCTGATCCTGTACAGTGTGCACGGTCACGCACACAGACACGCACACAGACGCACACACAGACGCACACAGGAGACACGCACGGCGGGCGCACACAGACACACACACCCTGGTTCTATATATAAAAGGGGCAGCGTTGTGCCCACACGCCCTAGGGATGATAGTTTGATGTACTTTAAAGCATAAAATTGTACCCACTCAAGCTAAGAATTACAACTGTCAAGAAAAACATCCACTTGAATGCAAACTACCAGACGTTTTTTTTTTTTCACAACAACAGATGTTTTCTTATTTTATCTGCGAGTATTACTCATATTGATTTAGAGCACAAACCCTTGGTTTCCTGATGACAGTGACAATAGAATCTGACCTTTTTAAATGATTGCAGCTGTTTTTACCCTTTCGAGATATTGAGTGTAAGTTCCACCCTCCTGATTTGGACACATGTTGCTCTCAATAAGAGGGATGTCGATAGCTTTTTGTCTGGAGAAGAATTGCCTGTCTGATCTCAGTGTGTGTCTCTCAGCTCTGCTGCTGTCGCCCTGCCTCATGTCTGTGGTTATTCATGAAGCCTGTCTTTTACAGTCGTACCGCGTCTCCCTCCCACTATGGAAAGGACACGAGTGCCTCTGATGCACATACTTACACAGACGGACACACACACACGCTTAAAACCTCTTAAAATACCTCCCTGCCGCCTTCACAGCCTAATGCACCTTTTTCTCCTTAATGCAATGGAAATGGCTTCAAGTAATTGCTAGTTTGTTAGTTTTGAGGCTAATGCAAGCAAATCCATGGGTTTGTCCTCTCCTGCTCTCTCTATCGCTCTCCCACAGACAAACACACACCTTCTCGCTCTATGTCTCTCTGTTCCCCGCTCTCTCAAAGCCATTAGTCTTGCATTATATCATCAATAAAACTCCCTGTGAACGTGTTCGAGTAACTTCTGTCAAACAGGTCGCATTCGGGATGCAGACAGTATAATTCCCCCATTATTGGGTGTCTCTGTGTGTGGCTGTGTGTGCCATGCCTGTGACTGCATGATCACTCACTGCCGTTCCGTTCTCAGGCTGAACCTTTTTTGGCCCGAGTTGGTCAACTGTGTGCTGACCACGTTGGCCTCTCGTTCGGTTCTGTGTACGTACCGCTATGGTGGCGGTTTTCTTTTGTATTCTGTCAGCTCTTCTGGAGAACGTCTGAATCATTTGCAGTCTCCAGTCGCCTGGGAACCGGACAAATCTGCCAGCTCATGTGTCATTTCTCAGACAAATTCGTCTGGCCCGCCTCCTGCCTTCAGCAGACCTGATTGGCCCAGGTCGAGCCAATCAAAACCGTTGATCTAATGTGGGGCGGATTCAGTGCGATGACTGCACAGAGGAGCGTCCTATGGGAGCGCCCCTGAGGCATTTTCATAAACGACAAAAGATGGCTGTCGCTGATGTGTCTCACGTTTCGTGGCTCTGATTGGCTGTCGGCCCGTCCAATTGCGTCCAGATGCCTTTCGCTCTGCGCACGTTGTGACGCCCCTTTGAAAATCCAAAAATGAACCCGAGAGGTTCCAGAAGAAATACCCGTCTAGGAATCGGTCTCGTCTCGCTAGTAATCCGGATCAATTCTGTTTGATCCCTTAAACTTGACTCATGTACTTCGGCTGAAGACACGGCCTCGCAGAGACTTGATGGCATCTCCAGAGCCGACACGCCTGCCTCCTTAATTGGCTGGGAGTGGCTCGTCTCTCCTTAACAGCTGAGGCGCCGGGGCGCCCAGAGAGTGAGATAACGTCGACCCCCCGGCGTGAAACCGCCGCGCTCCGCGTTCATGGACTCGGCCTCGCCTATCGAACCCCCCCTCGTTAGCGTCCTTACTGGGCCCTAATCAGCGCGTGACTTAACTGATTACAGAGAGACAACAGAGACCCAGAGAGAGGGGGGGGGGGGGGGGGGGGGGGGGGGGGGGGGGCGGCGAGGCTGGCGGCGGGCAGGGTAACCTTGCCTTCTCCACAGCTCTGTGATTGGAAAGCCGGGGCCGCCGCGGCGCCGTATGGCTGCTGCTATTTATTGTAGGACCGGTCCGCGGCTCTCTGGTCCTCCATATGCTGCGTTCCCCTGAGTGGATGTGCTGTTAATTAGAGGAGCAGCTGGCTGCCCGTTAGCATGGAGGAGCTAGCGGCACAGGTGACTTTACTCAGCAGTAGCTTACAGCGTGAGTGGCCTGGTTTTTAGCCCACCTCCCTCTCCTTTTTTTTTTTTTTTTTTTTCATCTCTCCCTCTCTCTATCACTCGTGCTCTCTCTCTCTCTTTCTCCCCTCTATTTCTCTCTCTCTCTCTCTCTCCCTTCATCCGGTTCTCTCTCTCTGTCTCTCGCTCTCTCCCCCTCTCCCGCTATATCGCGCTCCCTTTCCATCTATTTCTCTCTCTCTACCTTTCTCTCTTTCCATCTCACCCTCTCAATTGCTGTCTCTCTCACCCTCTCTATTGCTCTCTCTCTCTCTCTCTCTCTCTCTCTCTCTCTCTCTCTCTCTCTCTCTCTCTCGGAGCAGACCTATATAGGTTACCCTAGTCCCATGCTTTGAGGACAGTCCGCTGTAGTGAAAGTGTGTCTACAAGTGGGGCAGCTATTTCTACTGCTCCTACCGTTTCAGGAGGTCAACCCCCACCCACCGTCACCACCACCCAACACGCGCATGGTGCACGCACACACACACACACACACACATGCACACACGCGCGTGTGCACAGGCGCACACGCACACGCATGCGCGTGCCTACTGCGTCTTTTCATGTGTTCCTCAAAGTACACAAAGTCAGCCCTCCAGAAGTTTCCGAGCTTCTCTTCTCTCCTCATCTCCTATCTCCTCCTCCCCTCGCCTCCTCTCCTCTCCTCTCCTCGTCTCCTCTTTAGAAATACACCAGGGACAGCCCTGTCCTGCTTTCACTGCGTTTAGATCGCCTTTCTTCACGGCGGTCTTTATTAGAGACAACGCTTTGAAAAGATTGCAAATCCTGGTTTGTTTACTCCTGGTCCCACAGTGAGCCTTCTCATAGAGTTACTTGTTTACTCCTGGTCCTGCAGTGAGCTGGCTCAGAGTTACTTATTTACTCTTGGTCCTGCAGTGAGCCTGCTCACAGAGTTACTTGTTTACTCCTGGTTCTGCAGTGAGCCGTCTCACAGAGTTACTTGTTTACTCTTGGTCCTGCAGTGAGCTGGCTCAGAGTTACTTATTTACTCTTGGTCCTGCAGTGAGCTGGCTCACAGAGTTACTTGTTTACTCTTGGTCCTGCAGTGAGCCTGCTCACAGAGTTACTTGTTTACTCCTGGTTCTGCAGTGAGCCGGCTCACAGAGTTACTTGTTTACTCTTGGTCCTGCAGTGAGCCTGCTCACAGAGTTACTTGTTTACTCCTGGTTCTGCAGTGAGCCGGCTCACAGAGTTACTTGTTTACTCCTGGTCCTGCAGTGAGCTGGCTCAGAGTTACTTATTTACTCTTGGTCCTGCAGTGAGCCTGCTCACAGAGTTACTTGTTTACTCCTGGTTCTGCAGTGAGCCGGCTCACAGAGTTACTTGTTTACTCTTGGTCCTGCAGTGAGCCGGCTCACAGAGTTAATTGTTTACTCTTGGTCCTGCAGTGAGCCGGCTCACAGAGTTACTTGTTTACTCTTGGTCCTGCAGTGAGCCGGCTCACAGAGTTACTTGTTTACTCCTGGTCCTGCAGTGAGCCGGCTCACAGAGGTGCTTTGGCAGGAAGGGGGAGTAGAGAGGAAGTCTCTGACTAATTAGTCACGGCCTTTTTTCCCTTTTGTAAACAGAGGGGCAAAAAAAATGCAGGTTTTCTAACTATTCTTTATTCTTCACCCAACGGGTTTAGTGCAAGACACAGAGGCATCATTTGAAACTCTTCTTCTGCTTTATTATAAGGTTTGAAAATCCTCAAAACCTGATAATGCAAATCCCTTCCATTTCTCTGTCTTGAGAGAAAAACGTGGAAAACCAAAAGAGAGAGACAGAGCGAGAGTACAGATGGGGTTTGCTTCTCTGTCTCCTTCTGCCTTATTTCTCCTCCATCTTTCTCCACTCCTGTGATTGTGTGCATCGATTCATTCTGTGCCAAGTTTTCAGACACCAACGCCTTGATCCGTCTTCCTACAAGTTGACAACTTGTTAGTAGAGCAAGCTCTGAGAACAGGGCTGTTTTATCATGTGTGTACTTGTGTGCACGCACACAAATACACACAAGCACACACAGACACACATACACACACACACAACCACTCACACACACTTTTTTTTTACCCACATTCATACCCATGTGGCTCTGGTAAACAGTCAACAGAGTTATTCTTTTACAGTTTTAGTTTTCGGGAAGTATTCTCCACTTTGAGGCACAAATACACCTGGCTGCTCCTTCAAACATAAGGACAGTCGGGACCCCTCTAGCAATGCCTTTTCCTCATCGCACCACCTTGTGAATGAGTGGAAATACTGTATAATAACGGCAAACGGGCTGCTGCGGTTAAATAAACCTCGACAGACCCTCGTGCGCCTGCCGGTGAATCCGTGGCCCCCCCCCCGACGATGCTCTGCCTTTCATTAACCTCGCAACGAATCCTGTTCCGGACCTCCCCGCGGTACTGAGCGGCGCTGAGCGTGTTGACGCTGGTGTGTGGATCCCCCCGGCTCCCCGCGGAGATGGGGCGGTGCGCCCCGCAGACGCCAGCCCGCCGCCCGCCGCCCGCCGTCCGCCGCCCGCCTCCGACATTTGTCTTCGTTGGCGTTAGCGCGGCGGCGGTGGCACCACGCTAACAGCGCCGCCACCGCCGCCGCCAGAAGGTCCTGTGAGTCGGCCCGCCCGCTAACACGAGGCTTATGAGATGAACTGTGAGTTGGCCTTATTGGCTCCCCTCCTCCGAATCATTTTCTCCTCGCTAATTGGGTCAGTTCTATATTGAATTCAGTTCACACAGACTGAATGTTCTCTTTAGTCTGTTTTAAGTGGGATTTCAGTGTTCCTTCCCCCCCCCCCCCCCCCCCCCCCCCCCCCCCCTCAGTCGAGAACCCAGTGGATTCCTTTTTGCTCTAAATAATGAGGATGCAGTTTTTTTTTTACAGGGGGTTTGATTTGATTGATCATTCCCACAATGCCTTCATAATAAGGGGGTTGATAGCCATTGATATCTGCTAACGGCCTGCTTTAATGTCGTGAAGGCTTCATGCAATTAGCTCTTATGGGGCATCAGTTATCCTTGTAATGGAAGAAAAAAACGCAATGAAACAATCTCAAAGGCCGCGCGACACGTGAGACTGATTACCCTCGTTCTACTTTGTAATATCACAAATGCCCAGAAGTATTTCCACAGGAGATTTCCGCGCGCGTCACCGGTATTCACTTTGATTACTAAGTGAAAAAAACAAAAAAACACAAACTAATTTCAAGCGGTTATTTGATTAAAAAAACAAAAACACCACTTAAGCTAACGGGGGCTGATGCGTCTTCGTCCCGAGTCAGAACGAGGCCACAGAGGCCATCGCGGTGCTACGGACATGTGTTAGCATAGCCGCGTTACAGACATGTGTTAGCATAGCCGCGCTACGGACATGTGTTAGCGTAGCCGCGGCTACGGACGTGTGTTAGCGTAGCCGCGGCACGGACATATTTTAGCGTAGCCGCGGCACCGACATGTGTTAGCGTAGCCGCGGCTAGCCATATCCCGGGACCGCACACTTTTATGAGGACCATTTGTTGAAGCTTTATATAGCTTTGCTGCGGGGCAGGGAAAGCCTGCATCAATATGTATGATGACATAGATCATGTGAATGTGTCTCGTCTGTGCTTTTCATAGCTGTACTCTCCTCCGCTGTGTTCGAAACGCGAGAGAGGGCTGGAGGCAGAGAGAGGATGTTGGAGAGAGAGGGAGAGAGAGAGAGAGAGAGGGAGGGAGGGGAAAAGGGAGCGAGAGAGAGACTGTGTGTTGCTGGTAGTGACTGTGTAGACCCTGTAAACTGGATTACTTTCTGCCCCGGCTGAAGAGAGAAAGAGTGTCACTTTTGCAGCCTACTTAGCTCTGTATTCTATTTTGGACCTCTGTCATGGCTGTTGCCGTAGTATCTCGGCCCCTTTTTCCATTGTCTTTTTTCTTCTCCTTTATCCCTTTCTTATCCCTTTTTTTGCCGTACCTTTTTGACCTCCAGAAGACGTTCTGAGTGCTTTTCATTCCCCGGCGACTCCATCCTGAGCTTTCATTTGCTCCCTCAACCTGTCCGTCTTCGTATTGCTTCCCCTCCCTGGTCTCCCTTCCCTGCTTCCTCCCCCAGGCTCTTTGTCTTCATGTCCCCGCGCTCCTCGTCTTCATGTCCCCATTCTCTTCATCTTCATGTCCCTGTGCTCTTCGTCTTCATATCCCCACGTTCCTCGTCTTCATGTCCCCATTCTCTTCATCTTCATGTCCCTGTGCTCTTCGTCTTCATATCCCCACGCTCCTCGTCTTCATGTCCCGGTGTTCTTCATCTTCATGTCCCTGCGCTCTTCGCCATCATGTACCTGTGCTCTTCGTCATCATGTGCCTGTGTTCTTCGTCTTCATGTCCCGGTGCTCTTCGTCTTCATATCCCGGCACTCTTTGTCTTCATATCCCGGCGCTCTTTGTCTTCATGTCCCTGTGCTCTTCGTCTTCATGTCCTGGTGCTCTTTGTTTTCATGTCTCGGTGCTCTTCGTCTTCATGTCCCTGTGCTCTTCATCTTCACGTCCTTGTGCTCTTCGTCTTCATGTCCCGGTGCTCTTCATCTTCATGTCCCGGTGCTCTTCGTCTTCAAGTCCTAGTGCTCTTCGTCTTCATGTCCGGGTGCTATTCGTCTTCATGTCCCGGTGCTCATCATCTTTATGTCCTGGTGCTCTTCGTCTTCATGTCCCTGTTCTCTTTGTCCTCATGTCCTGGTGCTCTTCGTCTTTATGTCCCTGGGCTCTTCGTCCTTGTTTCCTCTCTCTCCCATTGCGCTCGCTCCTCCTCCTCCTCCCTGTGTCAGTATTTTATTCCGTCTTGCCCTGCTTTCTCCTCCCTCCTCCCACCTCCTGTGCTTTCCACCCATCTCTCTGTCATGATTTTTCATCCCCCTTTCCTCTGCTTACCAGCAGGTATTATTGCCACATTTTCTCAGCCTCCTGACTGTTTATACTTCTCCTGGCATGTCTCTGTTCTCCTCTGCTCTCCTAAAACTAATGATGGAGAGATTTAGAACTCCTGCATCAACTAGAACCTTTCCCCACTGCTGTGTGTGTGTGTGTGTGTGTGTGTGTGTGTGTGTGTGTGTGTGTGTGTGTGTGTATGTGAGCATGTGCGTGTGCATAGGTGTTTGTGCATGAATGTCCTTATATGCATGTACACATGCACACATGTGTATACGTGCGTGTGTGTGTGTGTGTGTGTGTGTGTGTGTGCGCGCGTGCACGTGTATGCAGGTGTGTTTTGTAACCGCACACGAGAAAGCAACTGAATTACACGGCCTGTGAGAGAAGGCGGCCATATTTTATTCATCACGCTCATCATTTATCTTCATACCACACCGCGGAGTGATTTATCTCTCGCGTGGCGAACCATGGAGAGATAACTTGAGAAGACTCTGGGAGACGCGGCCTTTGTCACGTGGCTAATGCGCGCCGCGGTCGTTTGAATCCCTCTGATCCGGGGGGCTGATAACATCAAGGGGGCGTCTGCGCCCAGAAACATGCTGTCAAACGTGCGGAGATGTTTTATTTATATATATATATTTGACTCCTGCTCACTGTATCTAACAACACTCTGTGTGTCTCCTCGTTCTCCCCCCCCCTTTTTTCTGTCTCCCCATTGGTCGCCCTGTGTGTGGCTGTGTGTTCTGTTTCCAGGGCGGCAAGGCGCACGCCGGCACAGCGCCCTCGGCCCGGAGACAGTCCAGTGAGTGTCTCTGAGACGGCGCCCCCGGCTGGGCCGCACTGTGGCGGCGGTGGTGGTGGTCCTGTAGATGGGGTCCGCAGGGGGGGGTCCTCTGACGGGAGACTCGGGTTATCGTCGCGCACAGGCTCCTCCGCCCGCGTGACTCCACTCACGCTCTCCGCGCTCGCTCACGCGCGCCACTCGTTGGAGTGATTTGAAGGATTTATCTAATTGGAGAAATTTGATCCGTAATTGAACGCGGCTCTCCTCTTGGCGGCGGTTGACATTCTAATAATGTCCTCAGTCAGTAACTCTATTACCGGTTCGCCACACCGCCACTGTCAAGAGTGACTTTCTACATGAAAAGAAGCGACAGGCATCCTCTTTGAAAGGGCCCTGAATCGAGGCGAAGGCGCGGCCCGCGTGCTCAGAGTGGCAGCTGAGCGGGCTCACGGCTGCAGCGGAGTGAGCAGTGTGAAGCCCGGGGTGGTGGGAGCCATGTGTGAGCATGCCAAGCCTTCTCAGCATGAGAGGGGGCCCCCTCCGTTTGGTAGTGTCCCCACGTCGTCTCGTTCTCGTAGCCCAGCCAGGAATGCTGCCCACCTCCGATCCCCCGATCCCCTGTGTGACCCGAACCCACCCAAAGTAACACCCCGGTCGTCGCGCTGTTCGGGTTCAGGCGCGGACATCGTTTGCGTTGTTCTTCTGAATGTGTTTGTGATATTAACGTCACACATCCTTAAAGCTGGCGATCCTGTCTAAAAGTACCCAGTGAACAACGATACAACTGTCATAATATCCACAGCACAAACCAAGCAAGGCGTTTGACAGGCTTTAGATGCGGCTCGGGTTCTTCTGTGGTACCGAGGTACCGTACAGCCATTTATCTGAACATGAAGTGTGAAGGATCCAAAGAGACCGAGCTGAACCTCCGCCCCTTCATTTGTTCATCTCGGGGCGTGTTTCCCATTCCCTGTGAAGCCCTGTGCTGCGCTCCCCGCGCTAGCCCGCCATCACAGAGCCTCTTCTGATGGATCCTGTGCTTATGAGAGCATTAAAAGCTCGTGGAGAAGGTCCACGCCTCCGCGCTGCCTTGGGCGACCCCATTAAGTGTTCCATTCCAACACTGATTGTTTTGTGTTTTTGTTCCCAGTGCCGGTCAGTGTGTCCGTCTGTCCCGCGCCGGCCGCTGTGTGTTTGGTTACGGTCCAGATCCCTTCGCTGCTCGGTTCCAACTCATCCTTACGTCCAATCTGGATCGATGAGGACTTGATGCCCCCCCCCCGAAGTCAGCCTGCTTGTTGCCCCCTCCTACCCCGCTGCGCTGCCCCCCCCCCACCAGCGCAGTGCCCAGTGGGTTTGACCCCAGCATGGCCCTCGTTGACCCGGAGCGCCCCCGGCCTGCAGCCTCCATCCCTCCTCCTGTTTTTGTGTGTTGAGAACCCTGACCCCTCCGCTAGACTCTGCACCGGCACCTTCAGCCCTGACTGTCACTGACCCCCCCACCCCCCGGTCTGGCCTCTGCTGCCCCCCCCGTGACCTGTGGCCACACTGCGGGCTCCTCATGCTGACAGGTGTGTGTGCTCATGGGCACACACCTGTACACACACACACACACACACACACACACACACCTGTACACACACCTGTACACACACACACACACACACACACACACACACACACACACACACACCACATACATATACTGTATATATTCGTATGCATATTGTGCACACTAACACACACACACACACACACACACACACCACATACATATACTGTATATATTCATATGCATATTGTGCACAGTAACACACACACACACACACACACTAACACACACACACACACA
>JAXIVH010000026.1:759357-762009 GCA_036785325.1 Urophycis tenuis | reverse complement strand
CTTCCTCTCCTTATCTCTCTCCCTGTCTCTCTCCTTCCTTCACTGTCTCTCTCTCTCTCTCTCTCTCTCCCTATCTCTCTCTCCCTGTCTCTCTCTCTCTCCCTATCTCTCTCTCTCCCTGTCTCTCTCTCCCTATCTCTCTCTCCCTGTCTCTCCCTATCTCTCTCCCTATCTCTCTTTTTTTCTCTCTCCCTCCCTCTCTCCCTATCCCTCTCTTCCTATCTCTCTCTCTCCTCTCTCTCTTCGCCTCCTGACCTTTCTCTCTCTATCTCTCTCTCTCTCTCTCTCTCTCTCTCTCTTAGTCTCCCTTCCTCTCTCTCTCCCTCTCTCTCTCATGGTGAAGGGAGGGGGCAGTGTTGCTGGCTCCTCTTCATCGTGTGCTGCATGGTAATTGCAGGGGGTTTTATGGGGGCTTTTCGTATGGATTAAGAGTGTGCCTGTAGGCGTGTGTGTTTATGTGTGTGTGTGTGTGTGTGTGTGTGTGTGTGTGTGTGTGTGTGTGTGTGTGTGTGTGTGTGTGTGTGTGTGTGTGTGTGTGTGTTGTGTGTGTGTTTTATGTTGCCAGTGTTGGTATTCAAAAGTTGTCACGCAACTCTATAGACATGGTTTCTCACACTGTATAAATATTGTGTCTCTCTCTCACTCTCTCTCTCTTATCTCACTCCCTCTCGTTCCCTTCCTCCCTCCCTCCCTCTCTGTCTCTCTCTCTCTTGCTTTGCATCTCTCTCTCTCTTCCTCTTCCTCTCCCTCCTCTCTCTCCCAGCTCTCTCCCAAACCCCGGAAGGAGCCCTTTTGAATGATGTCTGTCTCTACTTTAACTGGAGAACATTTAGTTCACAGACTTTGTTACATCTTCACTGCCTTGTATCTTTGTTCTGCCGCACGGCATACGCCTCCCAGTGTACTTATCCAGCAGTCAAACCTCTCCTTACTGCGGTAACGCAACGCATGTCCTGAAGTAGGGTTCCCACAACACGCTGTATAATATGATGTCATCTAATCCATCGAATCCAATTTAACATCACCTAATATGATATTGTATAATATAATATATATGCATTGTGCGATAACATTTTGGGTCATGGTGAAAACAGCCAGCGATCCATTCATCTTGACACCAGCAGACACACACAGGCGGTATCCTCAGTGTGCTGGAGGATAGTTCACATGCACAAACGTTCTGTAAAACCGTTTGGCAGGCACAGCCATTTCCCCAAACAACATTTGGGCCCGGCGTTTCCCTGAAATATTGATAAATTACGGTCATTATCCTAAACTCATTTTAAGGAGCCCTGCCCAACACCATTCCCCTAAGTAGCTCCGCGGCATCTAGAGGAATACGCACAGCGGAGGAGGATGACTTTAAGGAAGGTTTTAACTGGGAATGAAGGCGGCCTAAACCTATAGATTATTCCCTGATTTTCCTTTCCGGGAAACACAGCTGCGTTTGTCCTGGTTCACCCCCTCTGTGTGAGGAGTTCTGGGCTTGTCAGCCGGTGATTCAGTGGCTGTGTCACCTGATTTGGAGCCCTTGAGTCGAAGGCTTGTATCGGGACAGCGTTCTTGACATTGACATTAACCGGGCTCTGTTTGCAGAGCGCTGTTTGTCTTGCCACACAGACACCGTTTGCGTCTGCATGCTATAGGGGCTTGTATGTGCTCCCTGTTTCGATTTTTTTTGCATTCGTAAATGTGTGCATGAGCGGCACCTTGAATAGTATAGTGAATGTCTGGAAATCAACATCTCTTTTCAATTCAAGTGGGCCCCTTTAAAATGTCTTGTTGCCTGGACAAAGAATCCACAGAATTTAAAATATCCGCCCCTTAAATCCTACTTGTTATATGCTTCTTTCATGCCTCTCAAATATTCGTTTCAGACGGAGTGCAAAAACAGACAGAATGCCCTTCTCATGATTTGAACTAAAGTCAGTTTACTGTTCCTCTTTGGTCGCTGTCTCCTACGCTCCATTTGGTGAAGCGGTCTCGATGAACAGGATGGCTTCTGGGTATTATTTTAACGTTGTGGTGTTGACTGTGTTTGTTGACGTGAACACACAGCATTTTTTGCTCTGCCCACAAGACACGCAGTGATAATGAGGCTAAAGTCTCTAATCCCTGGGACTCTGTGCTGCTATCACAACCTGCATCTCATTATAAACACATTGTCGGCAGCCTAATCATGACTCACACAACATAATCCTTTTTTTTTTGCTTGAAGTTGAGATAATTTATGAAAAATGTATGCATTGTAGTATCAGTGTGTATGTGAAATAAAGAGAGAGAGTTTATAATGTATCGTTTATTTTTATTTTCCCAAACCCATATTTTGTCGTTCTGTCGTTCGTTCCCTATTTATTTTATATGTCGAGATTGTTCATAGAATTGTTTATTTTTAGGATGCACGATAAGGTGTTCTTTTTCAACCAGTAAGATAACCACAATTTCCTGCTTCTGAAGCCTGACAACCGCCTCTAAGTTGATAACGTGTATTTTTTGACCAACCAACTGTCACAAATTTTTTGTAAACACAAGTTGCATGTAACACCGCGGGGTGACTTGTAAAATCCACGGTGTTAACGCTGGCTGCTCCCTCCCCCCCTGGAACCCCAGCTGAACACGTGTTGCACACAGCAGCCGGGCTGCGGTGCTCTG
>JAXIVH010000026.1:731857-754357 GCA_036785325.1 Urophycis tenuis | reverse complement strand
TGTATGGATTGCCACCCAAGCTGCGATGAGTAAATAAACACATGCATGGTTAGAGAATAGGTAGACACACATTGGGGTGGTTGGTCTGATGCACAGGTGACGTGAGTGCTCTATACTCTTCACCAGTCTCTGGTATGTTTGAATTGAATATGAATGTGTAACCCACATTGGTTTCACCGGCAGCGAAACGTCTTGCAGTTGTAATACCGAAGTTCGCCAGGCGGGTAGGAGGGGCGCCCTTGGCTCTTTTTGAGGTGTTCGAGAGTGAAACAGCACTTCGCAAGTCATCAAGTTAATTCGCTGAAGAGCTTTATTATTATATGTTTGTAGTTGGGTTAAATAGCCTTCTGATGAAGCGCTGTGCACCTTGTTGGTGCCACAGTCCGTTCCTGCGCGTAAAGCCCGTGTGGATTCGCCGGTGAGTTTTTGATGTCGCGCTTACCTGTCTGTCTGTCGTCTGGGAAACCGTCAAAAGTTACACGGAACTTTTTTCATTCGAGAGTTTATCATCGCTAAAATAAGTGAATGTCAGGAATACCGCTATCTTCTGAGCTAAGATGTTTGAATGTAATCGTGTGGCTGCGTGCGTGCCAAGAGGACGGGCTGAGTGGAGTGGTTTGTTGGGCTGAACTGGGAGTCTTCCAGCCGGGGCTGAAACTCTGGAGCCTCACCTCACAAGGGCTGGGAAATGATGTCGAGTGTGTGTGGAGAGATTTTCGTCAGGTCATGTGCTAATTCAAGTGATGCCTGCTAGGTACAGCCTAATTTGATCCAGATCCTGATAATTAGTGTAACTAAATTGTGCTTAGAATATCATTTGCCGTATTAGTATTGACCAAGGTTTGTGGGTTACTCTCTGTAAATGTAGTTATGCTATACTATGCACAGCAGGGATAGTTGGCGGTCCACCACAGATAAAGGATAGATACTTATGAAGAACAATACTTTACAGTGCTAACGTTTGATTCCATTCTGCATGATGCAGATTGGGTTTTTTTTTTTAAGAAGAAGAAGAAGAATTACTCATTTTTACTCATTTTACTCACTTTTTTGTGTGGTTTTGGACTGTGATTGAGCAATGGAGCCCTGGTCCTCACTGCAGTGTAGAGCAGCCTCCAGGCTTCCTCCAGCCCTGCAGCAGGATGCTGATCCACCGGCATGCAGATCAGAGCTCCAGGCTAAACGCCTTCAGACAGACACTACCCGGTTAGTAGGCTGAAAGACAATGCACTGGACCTGGTATAGGCTGCACCTGATGGACTGAGGGGGCATACCTTTGGGGTTGGGGATTATTCTGTTAGTTTGTTATTTTTCTCATGTGGGTTCTGGTGTGGTGTGGTACAAATGAAATACTGTTTGAGTGTTGGGTAAACTGAAGAACATTGGCCTGGCGCATTCAGTCCCACAGCGATCCGAAGAGAAGATGGTGGATCAACACTTTAAATCATACGTGTTACATATGCACCTTGCACCTATCTCTCTCGCTCTCTCTCTCGCTCTCGCTCTCGCTCTCTCTCGTATTTTCCCTTATCTATTTTTCAATTCTCAGTCCCTCTCTACTTTTTCTTCCTCTCACACATCTGTGTCTAGCCACCCACGGCTACCCCTTCGATACGCTCTCTCTCTCTCTCTCTCTCTCTCTCTCTCTCTCTCTCTCTCTCTCTCTCTCTCTCTCTCTCTCTCTCTCTCTCTCTCTCTCTATCCCTCTCTCTCTTTCCTATTGCTCTCTCTCTCGATCCCTCTATCTCTCTCTTGCTCTGCCATTGATGTTGACATGCCTTGACATTATTCTCAATGTTCATCCCCTCCTCTCTCTATGCCTGCTTCTCTCACGCTGTTCCTCTCTTCGTCCCTCCTCCTCCCCCTCTCTCCTCCTCCTCCCCCTCTCTCCCCCCTCCTCCCCCGTACCTCCTGCCCTCCTTGGGTGTTTAATATACCGTTGGTGATTACAGCCACGGCTGTTGTAACAGAGGAGTGTTAAATGCTCTGCTAATCACCTTCATGCAGCCATAATGCGCGGTGTATTTGTTTGACTGTTGCACTTGCCATCGCGGCGTGAGCACGGCTTCCTGTACGTCTCCGTTTGGAGGCGAGCAGTAATTGCGTTTTTTTTTTTTTTCCTCCTGCTGGAGGGTTTAAACACCCAGATTGAGTGAGAGGAACACGGACATGTTCATTTGTTTTCCGAGCATGTGTTTCCTTTTGTTGCGTACGCCTCGGAAGCTATAGTCTAATTCAAATCTCCATATGGCCATTGTTGTGATTTCTCTGCCAATTATATTTCGAGGGCTGCCACGTTCTGTCTTCAGCGCCTTCAAATGCAGTCACTAATAACGCATGGCGTCATCATGTACGTGGAAATGTATAAACTTATATGTATTTATACTCAATTTAGTCCCCTCTTACATGTAAAACAAGCACAAGGCACCCTTACAAAGAGTATTGAGCATGGAGGAATGTGCTGCTAACTTCTAGGACTCACGGCTCAGTCCAGTAGGTCAAGGTTTATGCCAGGCCAGAATGCTCCCGGTGCCTCGCTCGTTCCGTGTGGCCGCACCACGCTATGGTTCCTAACACCCGGAGGACCCAGAGGAACCGGCCGACCCGAACCCAGTCTGCGCGCGTTGTGTGTGAGCCCGGTCTTGGGCCCGATTCCCGGTTGAATCGCACCGTTTTCATGGCGAGTTGGCTGTCGATAATGTAAACCAATTCCGGGGATGGCAGAGTTCAAAATTTCACGCAGGGTGTTAGTGAATAGCCTAATTATCTGTCGATCACTGGGATTTATTCATGAGGTCTAAGGTTACAGTGTTAAAATACATGACATTCGGATTATCTCTCCAAATCCCCCTCCGTCCAGCCCAATTATATAAACTAGAACAATAAGATGTTGTATTTTCGCTGCCCCGGGGCTCTTCTGCATGAGCCACTGTTGCTGCTCATGTATATATAAATACATAGCGGCTCGGATTCACTTCGCCGTACTGCACGCTTCTCATTAGACCAGCTTCTGCAGCAGTTTATGGAACACCACGTTTTTTTGGGGAATTCCCGATGTCCCCGGCCCCACGCGGCTTCATGTCCCAGCATCACCCGTGAAGGTAACCCAACACCCAATGAAGTGGTGTGCAGTTTTTCATTGTTAACAACAATAACACACAGGAAGTCCCTGCAGGGTGGCGGCGGCGGCGGCGGGAAGACTGATTGCGACCGCAGAGCCGTACGGGCGGAGAAATCCAAGAAGTCTTTTCTCAAAGTGGGAGTATTGGACGTTTGCAGGTGTACGTATTTGCTGTGTTTGCAGCAGAGCTCGTGTGATATTGATTTTGAGCAAAATCCAATCGATGGCACCAGGATGTATTAGTTTAAAATGGATGTATTCACGTGGAAGGAGATCATTACTGATGTGGATATCATTAGCAGATGGGGGGGGGCTGTCGGTGGTCTTTCAAATCAGCGTAACAAGTCTGATTATTTTTCGGAAATGTTGAGTTCTGAAATGCCTTCAGTTGCCGAACAACTACGCACACACACACACACACACACACACACACACACACACACACACACACACACACACACACACACACACACACACACACACACACACACACACACACACACACACACACACACACACACACACACACACACACACACACACACACACACACACACACTAGAGGATGGATACCCGACCCCGACCCTAGAGGCCAGGTCGGGTTCGGACAAATATTGAGAAATTATGCTCGGGTTTGGGTCGGGCTCGGTCACATCTGCAGTAAAAAAAAAAGCTTGATGCCTGTCGGGCTCGGGTCGGGTTCGGTTACTGTTCTGGCGGACGCGGGCCGGGCTCGGACAGAAAACTCCGGCCCGATCTGCACTCTTAAGCTCTCCCCGTTGGCCCACGTCGTGTTCTCCGTGACACTGGCTGGCGTGGATCACAGGCCCGGTCCATGTGCTGGACCCGGTTAATGTACTGAGTCCTGGGTGGGGCTCGTCTGACCCGGGGATGTGAGGGCTGCCTGCTGAGGTCCTAACCCTCCTCCTCTGTTTTCCGAGGAGCGTTATCTCCACCGCGTTGCGCTGTATCGCTCTCAGAGGATCTCAGTGGGGTTTCTTCTACACATTGGCTTTGTTTTATGGCTTCGTATTTCACCTCCGAGTGAAGCTGTAATTTTTTATTGTAAAACCAGCGGGGACTTGGGATGCTGTACTGTGCTTACCGATGCCTGCCCCCGGAACTTGATTGGTCTAACCGTGATGGTAGCATAGGGAAGGGAGAGACGATTATGTGGTGGTCACCGGCAGTACAGAATATCTGAAATATACTGACATTGTGCTAATGTGCGCCATGCATAAGTGAATACCTGGAAGTGGTCTGCACTGCAGTATATTGCCCGGCTACTCCCAGCTGATCACTCACCCTGGAAGCTCTACAAACACAACTTATTGCAGAGTACACTTGAGCATGCCAAGTGCTTGCTCCACTACAGTGGAGTCTTATCATTTCCTCTCTCTCTCTCTCTCTCTCTGTCTCTGTCTGTCTGTCTGTCTGTCTGTCTGTCTGTCTGTCTGTCTGTCTGTCTGTCTGTCTGTCTGTCTGTCTGTCTGTCTGTCTGTCTGTCTGTCTGTCTGTCTGTCTGTCTGTCTGTCTGTCTGTCTGTCTGTCTGTCTGTCTGTCTGTCTGTCTGTCTGTCTGTCTGTCTGTCTGTCTGTCTGTCTGTCTGTCTGTCTGTCTGTCTGTCTGTCTGTCTGTCTGTCTGTCTGTCTGTCTGTCTGTCTGTCTGTCTGTCTGTCTGTCTGTCTGTCTGTCTGTCTGTCTGTCTGTCTGTCTCTCTCTCTCTCTCTCTGTTCTTTCACTCTGCTCACTTGCTCTTTTTCCTCTTTGTCTTTCTTGCTCCAATTCTCTCGCTCTTTCTAGACTAAACCGATAAATAATAAAAGAACCTCAGGAGACCGAGGCAGTCAGAAATATCTGAGGCTCTTAAAATATTTTACGCTCACCTTACACTGGCGGACGCGAGACGACTCTTAGGAAGCGATTTGGAAAAACGTGAGCGCCTCCCCCCCACACCCTCCCGGCGATGGGGTGAACACAGATTTAACGGGTCGGGTCGTTAAGTGCGTCGAAGGAAACCGTTTCCGCAACACGGCACGCTGCACACACCCACCGCCTCCGCTCCCCGACAACCCAGTCCTGGTTCTCCTCACAGCCCAAACGCGCGCTCACAAATCACAGCCCCATCCAGGCAGTAAAACCTGCCCCGGTACCTGCTGCAGCGGAGCTGGACTCCTCTGCTACGCAAACACACCAAACTCTCGCCTTTCCCCCACACCCCACATCCCCACAGCCCCACACACCTTGGCTTCTGTTGCGTTTCCTGGTCGCGTGGCTTCGGACTGGCCAGGTGTGTCCCGCGTGAGGATCTGTACCCTGCGGAGCGGGGGGGGGGGGGGGGGGGGGCGTCCCTCCACGCTCCAGGATATCGGAGCGGCAATACTTGAACGTGTTTAATATTTGAAGGCGGCGCGGGCCCCCCCGATCAGGTTTTGCAGGAGTGAAATCTGATCTGAGCATACACGGCGCCGCGGGGTAATCTGGCAGAAATCAACTCGGGGTAATTGACCCGTGGTGTGGACCCAGCGTCAGGGATTTAAGATAGCCGGCTGTATTGACGACTAACCGCACACTCACAGCGTCCTGGGTCACCTGCACGTGGTGAGCGGGCCTCACCCTGGCCAGGACGGGTAGCATCAGAACCAAGGGAGGAACTCCCAACCCAATCGGGTCCTTTGTACAGAAGAGAAAGCTTTCCACAATAGAAGATTTTCGGCAGACTGGTGAAAACGAAATCCCCTTTGCACCGTTCTCCGACATTATATTTGAATTGTTCACCTCCTATGGGTTTATCTCACATGTAGGATTGTGTTTAATTGGTTTTGCGGCTTTTTTTTTTCTCCATTGAAATTGACTGTAGCCCATTTTGTGCCCACGTGGTCCAATCAGACGAGAGGTATAGGATGTTGCTGTGGGCTGCAGACTGCAGTGTTCTTTGTACTTGCACGCCAGGAAAAGTGATAGGGTGGGATTATGTCGTGGTGGCAGTTGCATGTTTCTCGTGTCGTCTCGTCTTTGTAGGCCTGTGCGGCATTTCGTTCACCCCGCGATGGCGTTGAGGTGAATGATGACTTTCAACATGTGCAGTGAGGCTAAACAATGTGCTGTAGCGCATGAATCAGATTGTATTCAACGTAAATACAATCTGATGCCAGTAGAACGAGACCATGTACGTTGAATGGAATTTGCCTGTGTGAGTTTCCAGTAAAATTGGATATTGATTTATGAATTACAAGCATAACAACAACACAATACTGCTCACCATTGCTCTCGACGAAGACACATGTTACCCCCGTGATGTGTGACACGGACTGGAGGACTTTCTGAAGGCGCCGTGTTTCGAATGTCATGCAAATCAGGGCCCAGTCTGCGTTGTGCAGGGTACGTCCCGGTCTGCGTTGTGCAGGGTACGTCCCAGTCTGCGTTTTGCAGGGTACGGCCCAGTCTGCGTTGTGCAGGGTACGTCCCAGTCTGCGTTTTGCAGGGTACGGCCCAGTCTGCGTTGTGCAGGGTACGTCCCAGTCTGCGTTGTGCAGGGTACGTCCCGGTCTGCGTTGTGCAGGGTACGTCCCGGTCTGCGTTGTGCAGGGTACGTCCCGGTCTGCGTTGTGCAGGGTACGTTCCGGTCTGCGTTGTGCAGGGTACGTCCCAGTCTGCGTTGTGCAGGGTACGTCCCAGTCTGCGTTGTACGTCCCAGTCTGCGTTGTGCAGGGTACGGCCCAGTCTGCGTTGTGCAGGGTACGGCCCAGTCTGCGTTGTGCAGGGTACGTCCCAGTCTGCGTTGTGCAGGGTACGTCCCAGTCTGCGTTGTGCAGGGTACGTCCCGTCACCAAGCAATTATTCAGTGTAATTTAATGTCATTTGGCTGTAATTCTCAGGGCTCCCCTGGCTCACCGCGCTGATCAAAGAACAGCACATACAGTGCAGAATAACTGCGTGTGTATGTGTGTGTTTTTGTGTTTGTGTGTGTGCGTGCGTGTGCGTGTGCGTGTGTGTGTGTGAGATGGTGCACACAGGCTTCAAAGCCCAACGCAAGACCGAACACAAACCTGGGTTCATATTGGTAGCCGCGACTACTCAGAAAAGGAAGAGGCATCAGACTGGTTCTGCGGCGTGCAGCCCACAGAGAGAGAAGCCAAGCCATTCCGTGGTTTCACTCACGGTCACGACAGACCCAAGTCCATTTTGGGAAAACTCCATTTTGGGGATACTATTTTGCGTCTGCTCGACATTGTGCTTTGGGCGTTAGTCTTATGCATGAGTCCTGTACATCTTTGTAACTTGGCACGCCAGAGATGTTGTAGACTTGCACTGGTTAACCTAGCAATTGAAATGCTTGAAACTTGTTCTGGCTACTGTCTTACTGTATTAACAGCAATGAAATGTTTCACCTTCTTCTGACGAATGTACTCTTTGTAAGTCGCTTTGGATAAAAACGTCTGCTAAATGCCCTAAATGTAAATGTAAGTTGTGCGGTTTTACCCTAATACATAAATTAAATGTACCAGGATTACTCTAATACATAAACTACATGTACCAGGATTACTCTAATACATAAGGTACATGTACCAGGA
This sequence comes from Urophycis tenuis, assembly GCA_036785325.1. Classification (NCBI taxonomy): domain Eukaryota; kingdom Metazoa; phylum Chordata; class Actinopteri; order Gadiformes; family Phycidae; genus Urophycis; species Urophycis tenuis. The sequence goes on along the minus strand of JAXIVH010000026.1, from coordinate 746,662 downwards.
TTACTCTAATACATAAGGTACATGTACCAGGATTACTCTAATACATAAGTTACATGTACCAGGATTACTCTAATACATGAGTTACATGTACCAGGATTACTCTAATACATGAGTTATATGTACCAGGATTACTCTAATACATGAGTTACATGTACCAGGATTACTCTAATACATAAAGTACATGTACAAGAATTACTCCAATACATAAGGTACATGTACCGGTGTTACCCTAATACATAAGTTACATGTACCAGGATTACTCAAATACATAAATTACATGTACCAGGATTACTCTAATACATAAGGTACATGTACCAGGATTACTCTAATACATAAGTTACATGTACCAGGATTACTCTAATACATAAGTTACATGTACCACTGTTACTCTAATACATAAGTTACATGTACCAGTGTTACCCTAATACATAAGTTACATGTACCGGTATTACCCTATTCTGTTGTCCTTGTTGTTTATCAGCATCATATTCATTTGATAATAATATCCCCGTAGTATTAAATGAAAGGAATTAGAAGGGTGCATTGGTAATCCTTATGCAAATGTCTTATTCAATTACACTGTGGTCCTCAGCATAAGTCTTGTAGCGAAATCTTAAAAAGTTAAGCTGTAAATCCTCTTCCGTTTGAAGGTCTCGGCGCTAATCGTCTGGATATTGTTGTTTTTGGTCCCATTAATTCAACAGATTTCCAATGACCCGTGAACGTGTGTGTGTGTGTGTGTGTGTGTGTGTGTGTGTGTGTGTGTGTGTGTGTGTGTGTGTGTGTGTGTGTGTGTGTGTGTGTGTGTGTGTGTGTGTGTGTGTGTGTGTGTGTGTGTGTGTGTGTGTGTGTGTGTGTGTGTGTGTGTGTGAAGTTTAATAAAAGGTTTGTGCATGCCCTCGTCGAGTGTGTTGAAAGAAAGGTCACATTGATTTGTTTCCCACTCCCGTCTCATTTTGCTATTGTTATTCAAAAGATGTGACAGACAGAACCACACACACACACACACACACAATTAAACCCTCAACATGGTCTCACGCACACACCGACGTACGCAGACACACACATACAAACACACACACACACACACACACACACACACTTGAGCGTGCGCACATGCGATTTCCAGAGAGGTTTAGCAGAGCGATATCTAGAGGGGGGAGAGAGATACCGAGAGCAAGAGAGAGAGAGAGAGAGAGAGAGAGAGAGAGAGAGGATTAATCTGTATAATGTGTGCCACCGTGGCTACACGTCAACACACCGCCATGACGGTCCCAGCGCTCGCTGACTCTTCTCCCAGTTGGACTTTCGGTAAAAAAAACAAAAACAAAAATCAAAACTGTTTTTTTCTTTGTGTGGTCAAATGGAATTGCGTGTGCGTTTGGTGACGTTCGCAGACCTTTTGTGTACGTAGGAGGGCCGCTATCTGTGTATAAGGAGGTTTCAAGCGGATTAAAATACAAAGAGCACAGGGCATTACGGGGCTCAATACTGGCTGAATATAATGCGATAGAGAATTTCCGCTCAGCACTTCCGTGTGGGGAGCTGTAATCTTCCTGCTCTGATTATGGCCAAGCGCTCAGAAGGAGAAGAAGAAAGACAAGGAGGAGGAGGAGGAGGAGGAGAAGAAGTTGTTGTGGACACAAACTTGGAATCAATGTCATGAGCTGTGTGTCAATCTCCCCGCTCGGCGCTGCGCGCCACGTTCCCTGCCTCAGATTTGATGGAGAAATATCACACATGGGACACGCTTTTTGATCTGGTTGATGTACACAGTGTCAAATGTTTCATGCCCCAAAAGACACACACACACACACACACACACACACACACACACACACACACACACACACACACACACACACACACACGTAGGACGTTTCTGTCTGACCACGCGGCTCAACTGTAACACGCAAAATGGGAACAGACGTGGTTATTTCTCCATCCCTGTGTCGTTGCCGTGGGTTACGCAGCCTCCTAACCCGGGCGTGTTGCGTTGGCGGTCAAAACCAAAGCGGGCATGTGTGCTCTCATCACACTGTGTAGCCAGTGTGCGGCCCCAGGAAGGTTATCCCTGTGTGTGTGTTGGAGGGGGGGGGGGGGGGGTGGGGGGGGGGGTGCATGCATGCATGGACATTGACTGAACACATGAGGGAGAGAGAGAGAGAGGGAGAGGGAGAGAGGGTTTCTCTGTACAAAAACTCTGTCTAATGGCCCTTATTTTCCCGAGGGGTAGCAGTATTACACTGCTTCAAATGTAGGCTTACTAGAGAGGATGATTCAGAGCAAGAGGTTATACAAAGCGTGAAAAGCTAGCGCCAAACTATCTCCCATTACAACGAGAGGCAGCTAACCAGCGCCATGGCCTCACAGAGAGGCAGCTAACCAGCGCCATGGCCTCACAGAGAGGCAGCTAACCAGCGCCATGGCCTCACAGAGAGGCAGCTAACCAGCGCCATGGCCTCACAGAGAGGCAGCTAACCAGCAGCTAGCCTGACAGAGAGGCAGCTAACCAACGCCATGGCCTCACAGAGGCAGCTAACCAGTGGCATGGCCTCACAGAGAGGCAGCTAACCAGCAGCTGGCCTGACAGAGAGGCAGCTAACCAACGCCATGGCCTCACAGAGGCAGCTAACCAGTGGCATGGCCTCACAGAAGCAGCTAACCAGCGGCATGGCCTCACAGAGAGGCAGCTAACCAGCACCATGGCCTGACAGTGGCAGCTAACCTGAACCATGGCCTCACAAAGAGGCAGCTAACCAGCACTATGGCCTGACAGAGGCAGCTAACCTGCACCATGGCCTCACAAAGAGGCAGCTAACCAGCACCATGGCCTGACAGAGGCAGCTAACCAGCACCATGGCCTCACAGAGAGGCAGCTAACCGGCAGCTGGCCTGACAGAGAGGCAGCTAACCAACGCCATGGCCTCACAGAGGCAGCTAACCAGCGCCATGGCCTCACAGAGGCAGCTAACCTGCGCATGGCCTCACAGAGAGGCAGCTAACCAGTGGCATGGCCTCACAGAGAGGCAGCTAACCAGCAGCATGGCCTCACAGAGAGGCAGCTAACCAGCAACATGGCCTCACAGAGGCTGCTAACCAGCACCATGGCCTCACAGAGGCAGCTAACCTGCGCCATGGCCTCACAGAGAGGCAGCTAACCAGCAGCTGGCCTGACAGAGAGGCAGCTAACCAACGCCATGGCCTCACAGAGGCAGCTAACCAGTGGCATGGCCTCACAGAGAGGCAGCTAACCAGCGGCATGGCCTCACAGAGAGGCAGCTAACCAGCAACATGGCCTGACAGAGGCAGCTAACCTGCGCCATGGCCTCACAGAGAGGCAGCTAACCAGCACCATGGCCTCACAGAGAGGCAGCTAACCAACGCCATGGCCTCACAGAGAGGCAGCTACCCAGCGCCATGGCCTCACAGAGAGGCAGCTAACCAGCAGCTGGCCTCACAGAGAGGCAGCTAACCAACGCCATGGCCTCACAGAGAGGCAGCTAACCTGCGCCATGGCCTCACAGAGAGGCAGCTAGCCTGCGCCATGGCCTCACAGAGAGGCAGCTAACCTGCGCCATGGCCTGACACAAGCTGCTGTTCTCCGTGAGAAGGCACAAGCCTCTCCAGGTTCAGACACTCACCTCTACATGCCTTGGGTGGCAGTAGCTAGACAGAGCGGGTCGTCCACTAACCGTAGGGTCGGCGGTTCGATCCCCTTGGTCCCCCACCTCCAACTGTCCACATGTCGAACCCCACAAATGTACTGATTGTAAGTCGCTTTGGACAAAAGCGTCTGCTAAATGCCCCCTTTACCCTTTGTCTGTCAGGGCAGTGGCGTGGGCTGTGGATTTATTTCACATTTACGTTTGTTTACATTTGACGTGGATAAAAAATAAAAAGCTTGCATTACGGTGATTAAAGCTGTCGTGAATAGTGATTTGTGTTTGTTTGCGTGGCTCCCGCATACATAGTGTGCACCTCTGTTAGGGTGTTTGTGTGAGCACGTGTGTGTGTGTGTGTGTGTGTGTGTGTTTATGCAAACTAAATATAAGTTCATAACTAGGTTTCCCTGTATACGTTGCACTGTTTTCTCTTCTTAGTCCCTTTGGTCCAAAGCGTTTATCTACCGAGAATATGAACATATAGTCCCGTGTTCAGATCATCATACTGGATTTTATGGACTTTTTCTGGGATGTGTTATGCAGAAACGGCATATTAGTTTCTGTTAAGCAGCAGTTTAATATGAATTGCTACATTTTCAGGCATTAGTAGCGCATGTTAAAGGGCCTTGGCATGCATTTCGACTGCTCACTTATTTTAGTTTGGCGAGCATGTAGCCATACACTGTCCAATGAGAGCAGTGGGTCATATCAACATAAAATAAACGGCATCATTAAGCTGCAAAAAGCATATTACAGAAGGCATTGCAGACCACTACAAATAATGGCAAAAACGGCAAAAACTTCAATTTCATTTTTTTTTTAAATAAATACTGCTATTACAGGTATTACTGCACATAAACAGAGATTGGATGTGTTGAATATATTACTTTTTTTTTTTTTTTTTTTTTTTTAAAGATTACAGCTTCTTGGGATTAAGCTTCTCTCATCATTGCAATCCATTTCCTGCATGACCATGAAGGTATCCCATGGCTCTTTAGGGCCTCCTGCCATGTTGTGGTGATGCAATACTCATGTGAACCCTCTGTTTCCCTTACTCCTCCCTTCTCCATCGTCTTCTCTCTCGTCTGTTGTCAATCTGAAGAACTGTGCTGGTAAATGACATACAGACAGACAAATATACAGACAGGTAAATTACATGTTTTTGAACATTTAAGCTTTACAGTGTACCTGTTCCGTGCTAATCTTAAAACGCGTTGCAGTTAATTAGGATTTGGCAAATCCTGACAAACTTTCTTTGTTAAAACAATGCCCAAACAAGCAATTACTTAATGAAAATATTATTAGAAACATGCATGAGTGGCGATTATCTACTGTATGTGCGAATTAGCAAATTCTGCACGCTTTTAACTGTTGAATAGTAAAAACTGTTAATTATGTTGACAATTCTTTGCAAATTAAATGTGTGACTACAGCCGTTGCTGTTTAACACAAACTAATATGCAGTTTCTGCATAACACATCCCAAAAAAACTAAATTAAATCTTCATTGAAGGAACCTTCTGAACATAAACTGGCTTTACCTGCTGTGAGCCATTGTTGCTTACGGCAGTTAGAATTTGTTAATGTGTCTATCTGTCAGATTACAATTGTTTCACATGTTAGGAAACAATAAAGGACACAATTAAATGCAAAAATTTGGATCACTTAATTTGTAAAATTGACAGTTTTTCAGAGATTAACAAATCCTTTATGAACTGCAAGGAAAATGTAGACCCTTAAGCTTAGATGTTCAAGAAGAAAAACTTGTCAAATTTATAATAAAGCTTCTGTCTGTAAAAGAGGTCAGCTCAGTGGAGCTTTCGTGTGAATGTAACATCTTTAGGTCCAAGTCAAGTCAAGGTCAAGTCTCAAGTCTTTAGAATGCATGTCCAAGTCAATTCCAAGTCTTTAGGATACAAGTCCAAATCAAGTGTCAAGTGTCAAGTGTTTAGGGTCCAAGTCAAGTCTGAAGTCTTTAGGTGCAGTAGTAAAAGTGGACACTATAACACTATGAGATTCATACTCACAGTTTTGGTTACGACCCATTTGTGATGTTTCAGTGCCGTTGTTGTATAGGAGCGTTAAGACGAGCGATGTTGTATCTGAAATGCACCATGCACCCTTGACATTATGCTATCGGTGTCCGAGAAGCGTAGCCCTTTCCTCGAACATCAAAGTCAATTGCTGCCCAGACGAGGCTCCACAAAGTCCAAACATCCACAATGTATTGGACTCGATATTTTTCGCAAATCCGTACTGAAAATGTAGCCGCCCTGAAGCGTTGAAGCCACAGAGGTTCTCAGCATATGCACAGGGTTACGTCACCCATCGCCAGTAAACCTAGTCGCAGTACAACGATATTGTTGATCATGTTATTAGAGATGCAGAATGAGACGCACACAGAGCTATTATCAACAGGCAACCCTGCTGATATGAGATGATTGCCCCAGAGGACATTTTACTTCCGCTGTTTTCAGTCAGAGGCATTGCTTCTGCACATGAGCTTTTCCTCCTGATATACTGCAGCCTAAAATGCCACAGACGTGGAAGTACAAACAAAGTGTAAAATTGGTGAAGCAAATGTGGGTACTTTACAATAACACAACTATTTTGTTGTTTGACTTTATTTTGTTTAAATACCTACTCACACCTTGCACAATTCAGGTGTGTGTGTGTGTGTGTGTGTGTGTGTGTATGTGTGTGTGTGTGTGTGTGTGTGGGGGGGGGGGTCCAGTTGGTTGCAATATGCAACCTCACCACTAGTTGTGCTCTTCCTAAACTCCACACACTGGACCTTTTTAAATAAAGCCCACCCACATCACCAACTTACAGATAGCGGCACAATGGCCATATATAATCATATTTGTCCTAAGGGGGAAGTGGTTCATATTTCATAATTTCACAGATGCTATACCCGAGGAAGTGGTTCAGAATTCATCAAGGAGCTGGTGGCTTCACATGCTTTCAGTTTCACTGCAATCAAGCTCGCACAAAAAGGCAACTCTCCAATGACCTTTTTGGAAAGCTATCCAAATGGTTCACGTTTGTTATTAGATATAACATGATGCGTTTGAAGAACTTGGAAGCTACAAAATGTCAACCAAACCTTCTGGATATCTAACGTTAACACATGATATACATATTAACACACGGTAAGCAATACATGTGTAAATCTATGACTGCATAGCTCTCAGTGAAGCATCATTACTTTATAGATGTGTTGTTACTTGGAGCAGATATTGTTTACTGGTGTTGTTTCCCATCTTTCAAACTCTCTGTTTTACTCTGGATGGGGCGAAAGGAGCACGCACATAATAAATTTATGTTCCCTGAAACACAAGCTCTTCATCTTTGAAAGGCCCTGGCTGCTTTTCTTTTCCCCCTAAGATGAGCGGGTTTCATATTCCCTGATATGACAACATTCCTTACCCAAAAGAAAATGAAGGCAGTGGAGAGGAAGGGTCGAGTGTACAACACGGAGTCCGATGTTCACGGTTTTCCTGGTTGTTCCGACTCAGTGTGTGTGTGTGGGAGCGGAGCCGCCGTACTTCACAGCCTATGACTTCATCTCGATGCATAATTTCGTCAGTTTAACAGATTGAAAACACAGTCCTTTGGCAGAGCTTATGGAGAGAAAACAGCCACAGGGCAGAATGGCGGGGAGGGAGAGAAGGAGGGATGAAGAGAAGGAGAGAGAGAGGTTGAGCGAGGGAGGGGGTAGGAAGGGAAGAATCAGTATGATGTCTCCATTCCTTGTTAGTTTCCTCCAGAAAAGCTGTTACCAAACAGCGTCAATAGGCTTTTGGATGGCATTTAAAATGGCAAATGGAATGTTTTTTATTTCCTATCAGCAAGGCCTAACCTGGCAAGGCCTACAACCTCACAAACAATAAGTCTGGCAGAATTTGTCTTAGAAAATGTAATGGAAAATGTATCCAGGGGAAAAGGAGCTACAAAAATAAAGTGTGGGCTGGCTTTGGCTGAATTCGATTCTACCTTCTAGTCTTCTGAATTAAGTTTCATTATCTGGTGCAGTGCCATTCAGTCCCCATAGACTTGTCCCCATAGACGGGAGCTCCAGTAAGTCCTGCCATCAAAGGCGTTCATAGAAAACAGAAAACCAATCAACAAAATATCGCCTCCTTCTGCTTACTGGCGACGTCCAAATCTGTCCTCCTCCTCCTTTTGAATTATTCCCCTGCCTTTCTGTCCTTTTTCTAATTGTTTCCCAACCCGTAAGATTCATCCAGCATCGGCCCCCTGGGCCTCACGTTAGGCCCAATACCCCTCGTTAATAAACACAAGTACCCTCGACGATCGACACCTTGGCCATTTAGATTGTCTCCACTGACTCAACCCCTGGATGGAGACGTCTCCTACACAAACAGCCAGAGGATTACCTCAGTTGGCCCCGAGGATTCAACGCACCACTGAGAAACGGGAGTCAGGCGAGGCTTGAACAAGGCCAGCATCCTTGTGCCTTTTTTTTGGCCAGCCATTAGAAGGTCTTCCCTTTTCCGGCTGTAGTGATTTTCCTGTTTGTATGAAAGCTTTTTTTCGAGTTATTCATAGCAGCCTCAGGCTACACCTGGCCTTCGTCTTCCTGGACCTCCGTGCCTTGTTTACAGATGGTCAGGCCGGATCAATGCCCCTTGGGACGTTTGAAGTGAGCAAAGTCACATTTCTATTAACATGACTGCAACAGAAACAACTGAATTTAGGAACGAATGGCTTAATGACGGATTAAGTGAATGTATGAATGGATGGAATTGTTTAATATTTTGAGCGCTTTGAGGGCTAATATCAACCCAGTGGGAAAATGGTGTGTAAAAACAGAGGTGCAGGTGGGAGGGCTTGGGTGAGACAAGTCTCATGGGGATCGACTGTAGATCACATGACTCTACTGTTTCGGCTCTGTGGCTTTGTAGTTGAGTTTCTGCACAATCCTGCCACTTTCATGTCACTGTACATCCTGTATATGTGTGGGACAAATCTTTCCAGTCAAGTTCTTGAAGTCTTGAACTGTGCCTCGTCTCATGTTTGTGAATTTACTGCATAGTATGTATGTAGAGTACTGTACCCTATATGTAAGAGAAGGTCTTTTAATTCCTTTTTCGGCCCTGCACTTGCTGTGGCATGCTGATTTCCCATCTGGGATTAAGAAAGTACATTTTATATTATCTAATGAGGCCTATACACAGCCTGCACAGGGCAGCAGAAGCGAGGACGGACCGGGGGGCAGGGTAATTCGTCTGACAGGGGGGGCGTGATGATACGGAATGGCTGGGCGTTCAGGAGGTCGCTGATGTGTTCACGTGAATGGAACATCTTGCTAGATGAGATGACAGGCTGGGCGGCACCCCTGGGTTTTGCAAATGAAATCATTACTTGAGGCCCCTTTTACATCTCGATTCCTGTCACCAGACCTCAGGTACTGGAGAGGGAGAGAGGGAGAGAGGGAGAGAGGGAGGGAGAGAGAGGGAGGGGCAGAAAGAGAGGGAGGGAGAGAGAGAGATGAGGAGGAGGAGGAGGATGGTGATCATCGTCATCTTTATGGTGTTGGTAGGGTGATGGTGGGGTGGCAGTGAAGATGGGGTTGTAGTGATGTGATGGTGGGGCGGTAGTGATGGTGGGGTGGCATTGATGGTGGTAATAATGATGGGGTTGTAGTGATGGTGGTAGCGATGGTGGGGTGGCAGTGATGGTGGGGTGGTAGTGATGAATGATGATGGTAGTGGCGTGATGATGGAAGTGAAGCGAGTGAGAGGAAGGCGTATGTAGCAAGGCATTTCTCTGAGTTTTGCCAGAGAAGCAGTGCTGGTAGTGGGTGGAGGTGAAGGAAGTGAAGGGAAACCGACATGGGAGTTATATTGAGACAGAGAATGGTGGAGCCATTGAAGAGGAGGATTACATTAAAAGTAAAAGATCTGAAGGCAGTCAGAATCACAAAGAATTATTAAAACATATGAAATATTCAAATTTGAACAGAAATTGAATTCAACATTTTCAGATGAATCATATTAATTAAAAATTGAACACGAGGTGTCCCCGCAAGAGAATTGGCACAAAACCGACGTCATGTTTTAGGTAAAAGTCATAATATATTCCGTCAGAATTGAAGGCTGTCGTATCATGTTTTGGTTGTTAATTTCGGCACCATTTAATCCCAAACGATCCCCAATCATTTGTTTTACAGTATTTTTTAAAGTACTTTGGCAGAGGTGATGTTACTCCAGGCAGTGTGTTGTTCAGCATAACTTGCCCCTGTTAGGGAACCTGTTTTATCCAGGCTAAGCTGGGTCTGTGTTCCTGATCTCTGAATGAATAAATCAAACTAAATATTCACAATACTGCCACGGGCCCAGAATGCATGCGGAGAGCAAACTGTGAATGGGATAAGGTATATGCTAATGTCGACATATCCCGGGTATATTTGCATCCCCAGCTAATTGGGAACAACAGCTTTTTTTTTCCGGGGTTTTGCAAAGCAAAAACGCGGGGGGCAACACCACTGGGAGTGTGACCCGACTGGAACAGAACACAGGGGCCTGAGAATGCTGATGAGGACGGCCGTTATCAGGAGCCATTACCTGCTCTTCTAAAGGGCAGCGTTGAAACGGGGGGGATTTAGAAGTGCAAGGGGAAAAATGGAACATCCTAAATATAGTCACCATTTTAATTCTGTGAAACGCCCAAATTATATCGGGTCCCACAAGAGCAGCTTTTTTTGGGGATGATTTAAAAAATGTGCTTGGCAGGATTCTCCTTTCCGGTCCCCTTGCTGCGTCCCCGTAGTGATGGATGACTGTACACTACGGTAACGTCTCCAGGGGTCAGGTCGGCCCTCGACGACGGCCGTGACGTGTGTCTGTTACGTGCAGAAAGGGGTTAGAGGAGCCCAGGACTGCTAACAGCCATGTGAGGGATCTGCCTCGTCCATTCCATCGAAGGTACACAGTCCCTTTAAGGTGCGGCTGTGCCCTTGACGACGATAGCGCAAATAGACTACGTGTCCCCTATGGGGTTTGTACATCAGGATGCATCATGGGACTTTTTGTTGGCCACCATTTTGAGAGTACTCAAGAGAGTTGCAGGAACGTAAAAATCCTAAATGAACATAAATGTGCTGCATCGTACGCGCGGCAAAACTGTGCTTAGCCACGTCTCGCATGAGAAACACAACAGTGTCACCACATTAGGACAAATCACTTCACAGGGTCCCAAGGTGCACGGTGCCCTAGAACCCTGTGGACCCGAGAGAACCAAACTAACAGAACATGCATTGAATAAAGATGGGTACAAATGCAAGTACGTACTAGGATGTCGGCGAAAGTCAAAGTACAATTTTGTCTTCACAAATAAAACCAAAAAGGTATTTTTCCACTAAAAAGCCGTGACAAGTATAATATATTCAAGGTACACATACAAAGTAATTCAAAGTAAACATGCAATGTAAATGCAATGGGGTGAATACACGCCATTACTACCCACCTCTGGTTACTTATCCTGGTATGCCTAATGTGTTCGGCTATCTTTAATTATCAAAGGCTTCATGGATGCGTGTGTGTGTCTGTGTGTGAATGTATTTGTGTGTAATGATGCCTGTGGGAATACATTCCGCTGTGTGTGTGTGTGTGTGTGTGTGTGTGTGTGTGTGTGTGTGTGTGTGTCTCTGTGTGTGAGGGAGAGCTCAAGGCCATTGCCGTGCAGCTGGTAAAGGAGTGAGACAGAGTTCATGTGTTGAATTGTCAATGTCTTCCAGCAAACGGTTCAATTGGCCCTTAGAGGGGATGATGTTTGCAGGGAATAGAGTTGAATAACTTGATTTTTCTTTTTTCCGGGCGGGAATCCTGGACTGCATACATATAGGGGTTACCGATACAGGGGGGAAGTGGAGGGGAAGCTAAGCAAAGAAGCAGACCATTACACTCAATTGATTTGAGGTTTTGAGATTTTTTTGAAGAAAAAAACGTTCTCCATGCTCCTCCATGGCCTCTGCTACCCTAAACCTCCTCATGCTTTTTTATTCAACATCTCCTTGACCACTCTTTTGAAGGAGATTCAATTCTCACACTATTCAACTATAGACCCCTGTCTCTCTCTCTGTTGCTCTCTCTCTCTCTCTTTCTGGTGTGTTCTCTCTCTGTTACGGTCTCTTTCTCTGCATTGTCTTTGGTTCTTTGGTTGTTCCTTGCTGGGGTTCTTGCTGTCTTGTTAGTTCTAAGCAGAAGGCAGCAGCCCTTGTTTTTATATTTGCCCTGCTTATGCCTTCATCTGTCAGACACGCGGCCCGTTTTAGAGCAGAGGGATTAATATTAATGGCAGAAAATTTAGTTTTTTTTGACGGGGAATGAATTCAAGGCACTTGTCTAAGCATTTATATTTGTGTTTGTGTGTGTGTGTGTGTGTGTGTGTGTGTGTGTGTGTGGGGGGGGGGGGGGGGTGTTTGACTATCTGTCAACATAGGAGGTTAAGTGCGCTTTTTTTCCTGTGTGTGTATATATGTGTTCATTTTACTGTGAGTGTTTATTTCTTTTATGTCTGCCTGTCTTCAGGGATAAGGGTGCGTGCGTGTGTGTGTGTGTGTGTGTGTGTGTGTGTGTGTGTGTGTGTGTGTGTGTGTGTGTGTGTGTGTGTGTGTGTGTGTGTGTGTGTGTGTGTGTGTGTGTGTGTGTGTGTGTGTGTGTGTGTGCGCGTATATCCATGTGTGTGTGTGTCTGTATATCTATTTTTTGAGAGTGTGTCAACAGAGGAGGATAAGTGTGTGTGTGTGTGTGTGTGTGATCATCATGCACATAAATGAGCTGTTCTGAGCTCTGACTAATACTGTCTAATACACATGCCACCTGTATGAGCCCACATGCTGCACATTGTGAAGTCTCTGTTCAGCAGCCTCCCTCCACCCAGGGTGTCAGGGACTTTTGTCTCCCTCGCCTGTTTATTTTCAGCCGGCGTTTGAACCGCCTCGCTTTTCAAAGACGCGCGCGGCCGATTGTCACCCAACAGCCGCGGCGCTCAGCATCAAAAACCGGCTCGTTTTCCTCGTGGTTTCTTCCACCGAAAGTTAAAGGGAATTACTTTGGCGGAAGGAGCTAGCGCGAGGGAACCAGAGCCAACCAGCGGTGGTGTGGAGAGCCCAGGGTTCAGAGATGGAGAGACATGGAAACACCACCTGAGCTGCGACTCTCCCTTGTCGCACTTTGTTCTCTCCTCTCTCTCTCTCTCTCTCTCTCTCTCTCTCTCTCTCTCTCTCTCTCTCTCTCTCTCTCTCTCTCTCTCTCTCTCTCTCTCTCTCTCTCTCTCTCTCTCTCTCTCTCTCTCTCTCTCTCTCTCTCTCTCTCTCTCTCTCTCTCTCTCTGGTTTCCTTTCCCTTGGAACGTCTTCTGCTCTTTCGTGTATTTGTGTTGTTTCGTTTTTCTTTTTCTTGTCCGCGGGTCTGATGGCGCCGTAACAAACCGTAGGTCCAGGCGGGGTCGCGGGGGCTGCAGGGTAGCGGGGCTGTGGGGTCGCGGGTCTACGGGTCCGCGGGGCTGTGGGGCCTCGAACCCCCCACCTTCTCCCGGTAAATAAGCAGAGGAGTAAAAACAAGGGGCGACCCCCCCCCCCCCCACCCTTCATCTTTAACACTGAACTGGCTGCTTGCGATGCAGCGGGGCGGAAAGTCAGGCTGCTTCCCCCCGGCAAGGTAACGCCGAGCTGAGGTATACTAAGGTGACTTACTTAAGCTGTTTACACCCAACTCTTCCCAGAACAATAACAGCGGGCTGCCGGCGGTTCACTGTTGTTTTCCACCTCGTACTAGAGGCTCTGAACATTGTTTGTTTTAGTTGCACACAAAAAAAAAAAAAAAAAAAAAAAGTGACATTGTGCCTGAGCAAAGTATTGTGACTTTCCTTCTGTCTACAAACGAATGTGTGCCTGACTCATTCATTGCTGGGGGAGTATATGTTTGTTTGCTTGATTGTGTGCGCGCGTGTGTGTGTGTGTGTGTGTGTGTGTGTGTGTGTGCGCGCGTGTGCGTGTCTGTGTGGCTGTGTAGGTTCTGGGAGAGGTCCCATGGAGAATTGAAATGACAATGGGTAATTCTGAAATAAAGCCTCACTTTCAGAGAGTGATTCACTGGACTCACAGTGGAATTGTGTCGGTGGGCCAGATTTAACCATTCAATGAAGTCCCAATCTTCGAGTCCCATCGCAGTCCACGACGCTAATTAAAATCCTCCACAAGTCCGCTCGTCAGCATGGCGTGTGCAGGACTGGCCGGACTATAGAGGCTGTTTCCAGAGGATAGGTGGAGGCGTGCTATGAGTGAAAAGCTCACCCTGGGGAATTGTGTTCTGTCCTATTACAACCTTCCTCAACCAGGAAGTGCTGAGACATCAGCTCTGGGGTGGAGTGGTCTGTGCATATCCATATATCCTCACATTATTACCGCTGTAAACCTGCTTCCACACTACTTTTGGCACGTTAGCACAGCGTTTACTATGTACAGCCGTCATCAGCGGACGATGACAATAATGTATATATGTATATTACTTTTAAAACAACATATAAAACATTTTCTCAGTTGACGACACAGCCTCTGCGTTGGTTCAGATCGGGAAATCAAATCATCGCCCGGCACTACTCCTGACCCAGAAAAATCTTGAAATAATAAGCAGTTGTTTCCAGGGTGAATGTGTTTAATGTGAGTGTGTTTATGGGAATCATCCGGATGGACACTGCTGTACTCCTCTGAGACGATAGGAAGTGATGTTTCCAGGTCACAGTGGTTCCTCCTTGTTTACCAGGCACTTGAAGCCATCAAAGCATCAATAAGTGAGGCATTGCCCACGAGAGGCCAAGCAGCCTGTGGAACATACAGAGTTCACAACCACACACACACACACACACACACACAGACACACACACACACACACACACACACACACACACACACACACACACACACACACACACACACACACACACACACACACACACACACACAGATCTAGAGTGCGTGTGAGAGAAAGGGTTTGTTTTATCATGTTATTTTCTACATTATTCACATTATCTTCAGCGAACATGAATCAAGAACATGTCATTTTCACGAACAGAATACCCCGCTCAAAAGTTAGAATACATGAATGATACTCCACG
>JAXIVH010000026.1:724357-729357 GCA_036785325.1 Urophycis tenuis | reverse complement strand
TTTTCTTGTCAAAGAGGTCCAACTATGATTCCGTATCACGCGCACACACGCACACGCACACGCACACACACACCAAGGCCGGGTACATATAATTGCCACTTTGCAGGTGAAGGGAAGCCAGCAAACAAGCAAACATCGAATCAGCGGAAGTTCACAGTGAGTGAGTCACCGCAGTCACGGTGACTCACGTATGACACCCAGGTATACAAAATCTAAACTATTATCCTTGCCATCTGAATGCCGTTTTTTTTTTTTTTGTGACCACGGCAGGAGCACTCCATACAGCAGCCATGAGCTGGAGGAGGCCACCTTAATGTGATGAAGCTAGTGACCCCCATTCTAATCACTTGTCGTATGTTGAATTCATGAACCATGGAACCATCATAATTATGTAAGAGAGAGAGAGAGAGAGAGAGACAAAGAGAAACAACATAGTTTAGTTTCTGTGTCACTGTGTGCTGGGAGAAGCCAAAAAACCGACGCTGTGAGTGAGAGTGTAACCCAGTTCCCTCACATCAATGCGGTACGTATGGATTTCAGTTGACACCCAAAACGGTTGAGAAAGGAACCGCGTGTAACATCTGAATTATTGTGAAGTAGACAGTCGGACACAGACACAGACACACTCTTGGCTGTTGTTGCAGTTGCTGAAACGTTCCTGCCTTCCCAGACAGGTAAAGTGGGTCGTCTCTTAGCCGTTGTCCATCCAGACAAAAACGCCATGCCGTCAGCTTCCCAACATCCACTCGCACCTCCTGGACTTTTTGGGCAACAGCCCGGCCGGGATCCCTTCCTGTCCACTAAGCTGTTAGCAGTACAGCGCTGAGGATAATCCTGCCTGTTGTCAGTGGAGTTATAGCGACCCAAGCAGGTTTGTCATTATCTTGACGGCTCACATCCGCGTCCGCAGAGGGAACGGTCAGCGGTGAGAGGATACCCGGGCTGCAGTTCAGCTCCAAATTGAAAACCAATAGAGAGATGGAGTGTGAGCCGGGGCGCGGGAATCCTCCATCTGGTCATTACCTCGTTCATATCGCGCCGAAAAGCTCTGCAGTAAATTGGAACCAAGACGAATTTACTCAGGCCGGCAAACACAAACCGGCGACGGCAGCGGTGACTGCAGCGGCCATAAGTCTGTGATGGGGGGCCCTGTACCTTCAGACTGGAGCACAGCAAAACCAATAAAGGTGGACAAAGGCCGCTCGTTAGTTCATTTCCCAACGCGGCAGGAGATCCTCCACGCGTTGGGTACTGAGGGACGGTAAATCTGGCTAATGCTGTGTCCAGCGCAAAGCGCAGCGTTGGTCCAGTCGTTATTTATGTACGCAAGTCTGGGATCCAATTAAGGGCAATTTTGTCCACTCTGGCCCTGAAGCCGTTACGAAAGTTTGGTAGAGCAGAGTTCTGAGCCTCACCTTCCCAATGCGAATTTCAGGCCGTGAGAATGGCAGTACAGAATATCTCTGCGCACTTCTGCGCGTTTTTTAAATACCAGCTATCAAAGGCCTACTTCCAGCTAAACGGTGAAGTCAAAATGGGACATGAGCTAATAAGACGATCATTTTAATGAACAAGGAGGGGGTGGGTCATTTATTTTTACTCTATGAAATAAGTGTCAATTTCTGTTGCCTTGCAGCTGAAAGACATATGGAGCTATTGGCAAAATAGCTGTTTCCTACTTTTGGGTTAACGCACAGAGAGGTGGAAACGACCCTCTTGGTTATAATGTCAAGACTGGGTGTTTCGCAAATTGTTTTGTCAGTTTATCACTTCACCTAAGATGGTCAAATTCAAAACTGATTTAATTATGGTGTGGTAAGATAGTAATAGACATAGACATAGTAATAGATAAAAGTAAGACGATGAACCTTTTTAACACCAGCCTGTAGAAAAGCAGTGTTAGTATTTATCTATTCCTATTATTCAAATTGACAATCAAATTAAGTTGTCCTCAGCCGTCTTATCGATCGAGCCAAAAAACGGACTGTTTGGTTTTTCTTGCAACGCAAGTCCGAGCACATCTCCTCGGGACCAAACTTCGCCGTGCGTACGATCGCAGCTCGGCCTCATCGAGGCCGCTCACCGCCTCTGCTTGTCGGAACTCGCTTCATCTCCCGGACGCCGTCCGCTGTCTGCAGACCTTATCTTTGGCCGGTGAAATGATGTTCTCTCTTCACTTGATGATCTGTCGCTGTTTTCAAGGACAGCTAACGTTGTGCCGCCTTTTCACGCTTTCAGACTTTTTTCAGGTGGTTGTTCCCCCCCCCCCCAAGAAGGCATGTGAGTCAGGTGGAGGCCCTGGTTCTCCTCGCCTGGACTGAACAGGAGCGGGCCTTTTACAGCGGCCTTCAGTCCGTAATCCACAGAGAGGCTCTGCAGTTGGATTAGCATAGCCTGGACACATGTGACTGGTTAGCATCTGAACCAGTCACATGTGTCCCATTGAAGTTGGAGTGATGGGTGATGCAGAGCCCGCTCAGACTGTGTTCTTTTGTTCCCTCGGTAGCCTTGTTGCAGCTCAAACGTGTGTGCTGTGGTCCAGCCTCACTAAGTGGTGCTGTGGGAAGGGCAGAACAAAGCATCAGGACAAAACGCTTTCTGATTGCAGCAGATTTAACTGGCCTTCATTCTCGCTCAAAAATAGCTGTTTTATTTATTTAGTTTTTTTTAGTTTTTTTTACAGGGAATGATGACTCTGATTGTTTATGTTCTAACATTAATACCAGCAACGTTTTCTGTAGTCCAGATCAAAATAATTGCAGATGAATTTAATCTCATCTACATATAATGAGTGTCTCTCTGTCTGTCTGTCTGTCCCTCTGTCTGTCTATCAGTCAATTGATTTCCTGACAACTGTGCAGTGTGTTTGCAATGTTGTTCTTGGTGCCTGCTCAAGCTCTCTCTAGTGCACGTTCTCTCTGTGGACTTAGTTATTGTAAAAGCTGAGGAACCACACGCTGAGGAACCACACATATTATATTATGTATTGATCATACGGGGGGGGGGGTGGTATGGTTATGATGGCAACATGCAGGCACAGAGGCACACGCATGCACACACACACTCATAAGAATATGGAAATAATCAGGAAAAGGTCAATAACCAAGGGAAACACCCATTAATCCATCACATAAATCAATCTGCATTCCAGCAGCACCCTGTACACCACACTGTAATAAAATAAAAACAGAAAATGAAAACAAGATGAAATGAAAACAAAATGAAACACAAGATGAAACTGAAAACAAAATTCCTTTTTAAAAACCCAACAGTTGTATCCTGCATCAGAACGAACCAAAAACACAAATGTACTTATTGTAAGTCGCTTTGGATAAAAGCGCCAGCTAAATGCCCTGAATGTAATGTAACAACAATGTAAAACAAAGTGGGCTCCTCGTGTCAAAGGAAGTTATTTCCGTGAAAGATTTCCAATCAAGTGACGTTCCTCTTGAAGTTCCACGACGGCTCTGTAAGGCGAAACGCCGTATTATTGCACATTAGCGACCGCGTGCCTCTGAGCACTGCAGGGATTCAGCAGGTGGTTCCTGTGAACACTGGACAAAGGAATTGCAAAGGGGATGCTCCTTTCTTCTGCTTATTTCAAACTCAAGACAGTGAATATAAATTCACTGTGTGGACTATACTTTCTAAAAGCTTAGCTTGAGTTGGCCCATGTGTGTGTGCGTGTGTGTGTGTGTGTGTGTGTGTGTGTGCGTGCAGGTTCGTGTCCTTTAGGTTTCATCTACCGGTGCTTCAATGACTCCATACCCCTTTTTCATTGGCAAGCCCAGGACCAGCTTTATATATATATATTATGTCCCATAGTGGCCATGTTGTTGGTCCTACATGGAACCCAGCTTTCTGTTTGGGTTCATCAGTACCTGTACTGCCTATTTTGAAAGCGAACTTTGCTGTGTGCTACTTGAGTTGCCGTAGTCTGTTTGTATCATGATGATGTATTGTTATCCATCTGTTTTAATATCAAGTCTGAGTTCATACACCACGCACATCCTTGAGGCCTGATTATGATAACATAAGCCATGTTACTTTGAGAAAGTGTACGCATACCTGCAGAAACCCAAACATCAGCCCCACCACACTTTCTCTGACCAATTCCTCAAGGTACCATTTGCCTATTCATTCATTCATTGGTTCGTTTCTTCATTCGTTCATGTGTGTTTGTGTGATCGTTGTTTGCTTGACTTGATTGTCTGATTCATGTGTTTGTTTGTTTGTAATAATGTTGCCATCGCACGCTTGAACGCACTCAAGTGATGCACGATTCAACTGCAAATATTAGAAGCCATAAAGTGTGTGTTACTCTGATGGAGGCAGCCAGGCCAGGCTGACTTCCATGGGCTGCCTGACGAGGGAGGTGTAGATGGGGGGAGGGAGGCAGACAGTGGGGGAGGTAGATTCAATCACCCTCACATTAAATGTAGAAGAAACATTTTGGAATACAAATATGCACCAGCACCGCTTTAAATGAGATTTCAGCGTTCATCTGCAGATGATCTCACAGATTCCGAGAGATGCACGATGTATATACTGTGCACAGCCTTGTTTATTTCAGGACTCGTTCTCTCTGATAGCCGCTCATTTGTCTTGTTGAAAGACCGTGATGGAATTGCACACAAATCATCTTGAAAAAAAAAAAAAAAAACTTTAATTTCTTCCCTATATACTTTTTGCAACTGTTGGCACTTCTGTTTCGTCGCACTTGCACTTTTGGCTCTTTGATGATGCGCTGCTTTGACGCCGTGAAACGTTGACATTATTAAAATAATTGAAACTTGACTTGTAAGGGTTCGCTATCAGATCCAAAGTGACACGCGGCTGAACCGCGGCCTCTGAAGCCACGCCGCCCTCGCGCCCGGGGGGGGGGTTTTCCACGGCGGTTTCCCGCGGCGGTGTCGGCGTTCCCGGGGCTTGGGCCGCTGCTTGCCCCTTCATCGGCGCGGCGAGCGTGTTTCAGACGCCACGGAACGTCTTTGATGGTC
>JAXIVH010000026.1:692243-724157 GCA_036785325.1 Urophycis tenuis | reverse complement strand
GTGTCTGCCCGCCACGTTTACAGGTTATTATGGTTTGACAGCATCGTCGCAGATGTGATCCAAATGGATTTTTTTTTTCTATGATTGCCCAGCGGGCGTGCAAAGATAACTCCAATCTCAACCTCATTTCAACATAAGGAGATGAGCTCTATTTTGGTTGGCCTGATTAGCTGTTTCGACCAATTCTGGCCGACCATGCCTGGAACTGATATATGTAGGGCTATGTGCACGCGTGGGACGGTGGGCCTCCATGTGACAGTGTGTGTGTGTGTGTGTGTGTGTGCGCCTGTCGGTCTGTGCTTGTCAGATTGTGTACTTGTGTGTGTGTGAGTGTGTGTGTGTGTGTGCGTGCACGTGCGCTTGTGACTGTGCACACACGTGCACTAGTGTGTTTCTAAGTGTGTGTGTGTGTTTACACGTAATGTGCGTGCCCACGCGCGTGTATGGGCGTATGTGAACCGGTCTCACCGGTGCCTGGACTGTCGAGGCAGCTGCGTGTTGTTTTGGCGTCCTCTCAGCCGCGGCCCTCCACTGGTGTTGGTAGACCTTAGAAGACGGTATGTACACTTTTCACCTCCTTTCAACCATCAGTCAGTCTTCCGCTCAGAAGGTCGATGCAGTCCAGCCGATTAGGGACAGCCATTCGTCACGCCATAGATCATCACGGTGTCTGTCTGCTGTGGAATGGAAGGGAGGAAGGAACCTCAGCAGCCAATTAAACACTCTGGCAACAAAGCTGTGAAGTGATTGCACAACCTTTTGTTGAATCCTGTATTTTTGGGGTTTTTGAAGAAAGTCGATTTGATACACAACAATGAATAAACAAACGTATTATTCCCTCCCCTTTTGAACTGAACACAGAAAACAACAACAGAGAACACAAAAAGCTTAGTAAAAGATAACAATTTAAAGGGAAAATAATTCCCATATCAATTGCAATCAGACAAAAAAAACCCAATATGTGAACAAACACAAGATAAAAGTATTCAACAAAACAGTCCTGCAACATCGTGTAACACATTGCCAACGATAGAACAACCTTCTTCAAACCTTCTTCAAAGCCATTTCAATACTTATCATTTTATAATCTTATCCTTCGTTTTCCTAATATTAATTTACGAAACATATTCTCACATAACCTAATGTAACCTAATCTAATCAAAACTACCCAGCCTAATCTAACCTAATCTGTCTGAATCCAACCGAAATAAATCCTATTCTAATCTAATCTATCCTAATCTAAACTACTCTAAACTAAATTAACCTACTCTAACCTAATGTAAACTAATATATCATATTGTATCCTAATGAAATGCAATCCAATCTAATGTAAAGTAATCTAACCTATTCTGATCCAGCCTGTATTTTCACCACCTGAGGACCAACACACCATGGGTACCGTAGACATGTTTATCTTGCTGGTTTGGGAGCCTATCCCCTCACTGCACGCCTCTGGCCCCTCCCAGCGTGAGGCCCCGCCCCCTCACTGCACGCCTCTGGCCCCTCCCAGCCGTGAGGGCCCCGCCCCCTCACTGCACGCCTCTGGCCCCTCCCAGCTGCAAGGCCCCGCCCAGCCGCGAGGCCCCGCCCCCTCACTGCACGCCTCTGGCCCCTCCCAGCCGCGAGGCCCCTCACTGCACGCCTCTGGCCCCTCCCAGCCGCGAGGCCCCGCCCCCTCACTGCACGCCTCTGGCCCCTCCCAGCCGCGAGGCCCCGCCCCCTCGCTGCACACCTCCAGCCCCTCCCAGCCGTGAGGCCCCGCCCCCTCACTGCACGCCTCTGGCCCCTCCCAGCCGTGAGGCCCCGCCCCCTCGCTGCACACCTCCAGCCCCTCCCAGCCGTGAGGCCCCGCCCCCTCACTGCACACCTCCAGCCCCTCCCAGCTGCAAGGCCCCGCCCAGCCGTGAGGCCCCGCCCCCGGCCCCCCGGTGAGAGTAGACGTAGGGAGGGGGGGCGGTCCTCGGGGCCACGGCAGCGCCTGTTCGTCAGGTTAGCACGCCACACGCTCCTCCTGTGGGGCTCGTGGGGCTCGCTGGCGGCGTGCGGACGCCAGAACGGGCACCTCGACCCCCGAGAGCTCATGGGCGTCCACGCATCAGAACAGCGCGACCGCTGGAACCCTTGGCGGTCGCGCAAGTGTCAAGCCGGGAGCATGTTAGCGCTGCGCGGCGGCGGGGGCTCTGGGCGCGCTGCCCGGCCCAGTCTCGGTGACCTTTGACCCGGCCAGGTGGCCCTGCGCACCGGTGTTCATTTGATACAGCTTCCCAACACGTAGAGACGTGTTTTTATGTCCCTCCGTGTCGGGGGGGATAGAGTAAGAACATTGTGTGACAGGAAGAGATCTTCATTAACAGTTCACTGGTGGTTCTAATGGTGACAAACGGTTGTGATGTGTTGTTGCCTCAACAGTTGAATCAATTTTCCTGTTGTTGTTCTTCAAAAGGCTGAGTTAACGTCGTTGTTTTGTTGCCGTGACATTGTGATGTCGGTCTTGGCGGGGGAGAGAGAGAGAAGAAGAAGAAGAAGAAGAATTACTCTTTGATCCTGTGAGGGAAATTTGGTCTCTGCATTTACCCAATCGTGAATTAGTGAAACTCAGAACACAGTGATGGTGAGGCACACAGTGAGGAACACACTTAAACCCGATGCAGTGAGCTGCCTGCAACAGCGGCGCTCGGGGAGCAGTGAGGGGTTAGGTGCCTTGCTCAAGGGCACTTCAGCCGTTCGTACTGGTCGGGGTTCGAACCGGCGACCCTCCGGTTACAAGTCCGAAACCCTAACCGGTAGGCCGCGGCTGCTGAGAGAGGGGAGGGGGGAAAGGGGAGAGAGAGGGGAGGGGGGAGAGGGGAGAGAGAGGGGAGGGGGGAGAGAGAGAGAGAGGGATATCGATGGAGAGGGCGAGAGAGACGAAGAAGATGACCCGACTGGGCCGACCGGGTCGACCGTGGGACATCGCGCGGTTCCTCCTGCTTTTATCTGGTGTTCCGGGCCCCGGCGCCGCGTCTGACTGTAAACGACCAGGACCCGGGGCGTGGAGACGACAACGCCGCCGGCCGCCGCTACAGAGCAAGATAAGATGCTAACCCCACGACGTCCTCGGTGATTTATGTATCCGGCTCCCCCAGAACAGCAGCACGGGGCTCAGTAAACACTGCAGTGAAACACAGGGGCGGTGGGCTAGGAAAGTGGGACCACTTAAGGCTGGGTTATGCTTCATTTATGCTTCCGCGTTGACGCAACGCTAGGGGGCTTACGGACCCTTTACGGCCCTTTACGTCGCCCCTTGCATCCACCACAAGGGCCTGACGTGCACCTCCCAAAAAATCCTAGACGCGCGTCGAGGCGACGCAACCCCAACGCAGCGGCTTTGGCTGTGATTGGTCCGCGAACTACATTTGCTGGAGATCACTTTTCCGGTTTTCACTCGTCAACACCGCCACGGTGTGATAAATGCTTCGACTGATTGGCGACAACATATATATATATAACTTTTGCCTTAATTTCTGTACACTTTTTTTTTACTCACTAGTAATCCGTATGTAATGACCAGAATGGTCATTCTGGTCCCTCTACCGGTGTGGCATTGAATTGCATTTCGACACGTAAACCCCACGCAGAACCATCACGGTCTCATGACTGCGTCCGAGCAACTGCCATTGCGTGATCACTACGTAAAATCACTACGCGGAACCATAACTCGGCCTTTAGGCAACTCGCTGGATGAATCAGGCAGACGTACTGCAGCCAGGTGTAGTCTGTATGGACCCGATGGTGACAGGGTGTCATTAGGCCTGTGTTTGTACCGCGCGTGGGCCCATATCTGGAGAAACCAAGAGGTTGTTTGTTTTTTTTGTACCCACCGATTCCTTTTAGTCAATTGGAGGGTTTGTGTTTTTTGTTTGTTTTCATAGTCTCCCTTAAAGTAAAAATACAACCAGCTCAAAGGGAAGCCGGTGTGTGTGTGTGTGTGTGTGTGTGTGTGTGTGTGTGTGTGTGTGTGTGCGTGTGACGACAAGCACGCCTGTTTGTGTTTGTGTTTGTGTTTTGTGGCTGGTGTTTGTGTTTTGTGGTTTGTGTTTGTGTTTGTGTTTTATAGCTGGTGTTTGTGTTTGTGCATGCTCTTGTGTTCCGCGATAGCAATTAGACTATAGTGGTTGTGCATCGGTACGGATTGGGATACAAGGGAGGAAATGAACGCTACGGCAGGAAACCGCCCGGCGCAACCAAACAGGGCGACTGGGTGGCTCACACAACACAACTAAAGTGTAAAAGGGGAGAGTAAGGGGGTTAGATGATCAGAGAGAGAGAGAGAGAGAGAGAGAGGGAGAGAGAGCAGTGTGTAGAGAGAGCGCGATATAGAGGGAGAGCCTAAGGATTTTAAAGGGCAGAATAATCAGGGAGCGAGGAAGGCAGGATTGCAGATAGAACCCAGTGAGGGGTCTGGATCCACACTGCCGTTTCCCAACCAAGCAGCACAATCTAGTTTCACGGTCGGCACCTCTCGTAAGACGGACACAAACACAATTATCAGCAGGCAGACAGTCGGACAGACAGACAGACGGGCACTCAGACAGAGAGACACGGGCGCGTAGGCACACAGACAGACAGAGAGATAGACACACACAGACAGACAGACAGAGATAGACAGGCACGCAGACAGACAGAGATAGACAGGCACGCAGACAGACAGAGAAAGGCACGCAGACAGACAGAGATAGACAGGCACGCAGACAGACAGAGATAGACAGGCACGCACGCAGACAGACGGGCAGGACAGAAGACGATGGGGTGCGATGGAGTCCAGGGCTGAGGCGGTGAGGAGGTGTCAGACAGGGAGGGGATCCTGCCGTGGAAGTAGGCCATGGATCCGCCTAAATAAG
This sequence comes from Urophycis tenuis, assembly GCA_036785325.1. Taxonomy (NCBI): domain Eukaryota; kingdom Metazoa; phylum Chordata; class Actinopteri; order Gadiformes; family Phycidae; genus Urophycis; species Urophycis tenuis. Next base: position 719,277 of record JAXIVH010000026.1, on the reverse strand, counting down.
AGTCTGTATTCAAAATAAAAGAACAGGGGGGGAAACAAAGGAGCTTCAAATGGAATTTCAGGGGCAGAGGAGATGAAAAGGAAAGCTTAGGAGCGTGCGGTGCAGGAGAGGGGAGGGTCAGTCAGAGCCAGACCCCCAGCCCGGGCTGGGCCGGGTGCATAATGCATGCGGTGTGATTTGGTGCATGTAAACGGCCGGTGAATCATTCATGGGGAGCGGCTTGACCAAGTGGATGCCGTGTGGGAGAAACAAAGGATAGCGGCGGCAGTGGACGAAGAGGAACACGTGTATCTCGGAGAGGAAGAGCGGCCGAGGAGGGAGGGCATGTTTTATTAACCACGCCAACGCACACCTCTGTGTGTGTTAGTGTGTGTGTGTGTGTGTGTGTGTGTTTGTGAGACTGAGTGGTTTCGGCCGTGTGTTTGTGTGTGTGTGTGTGTGTGTGTGTGAGACTGAGGTGTGTGTGTGTGTGTGTGTGTGTTTGTGAGACTGAGTGGTTTCGACCGTGTGTTTGTGTGTGTGTATGTATGTGTGTGAGACTGAGGTGTGTGTGTGTGTGTGTGTTTGTGAGACTGAGCGGTTTCGGCCGTGTGTTTGTGTGTGTGTGTGTGTGTGTGTGTGTGAGACTGAGGTGTGTGTGTGTGAGTGAGACAGAGGTTTCGGCTGTGTGTGTGGGTGTGTGGGTGCATGCGTGCCTGCGTGCGTGTGTGTGTGCATGTACGGAGCTGCCATTGCGGAACCCTTTCTCGCAGTGCAGTCACCGATTGGGTGGGATTATGTGAAGCCACCCATCAAAGTTTCCACGTCAACAAGCCACCGCTTCTGAAAGTTTAATGAAAACCCACACCTGACCCGACCCTTGGCAGACGATGCATGGGCTGGTGCTGGTGGACCCACCATGTGTACCACGGTTTGTTTCTGACGGCCGGCCTCGCTGCTCCCGTTAGCTCTGAGCCCGCTCGAACAGGGATGCGGCCCTAAACTGACTAATTCCATCCGCTGGACCACGACGTGGTTATTTTCGAGTGCTTCTCTCTTTCTATCTCCACGCCGGCTCTGGTCGCTCATTCTTTTGTCCGTCTGTCCGTCTCCTCTCAGCCCCTTTGGTCTCCGTCTCCCCTTCTTCATCTCCCCGTCTTCATCCTCCTTGTCTCCTTCAAGTGAACAGTCCTTTCCCTGTCGCCATGGTTCCGGGAGCCCCTGCAGTGATTCTCCTCCCAGTTACTGGGAGATGTGTTCCTACCAGAGACGCACCGCAGGTTGCAGCGTATCCCAAGATAACCCACGCCACTAAATCACATAGAGCGCCAGTAATACTATGCATTGCTTTTGAATATGTTAAACAGAGCTTATCTTCTGTGAAACATGAACTCTGGGAGCGGTCCGAGAAGCCGAGAGCACCGAGAGCGTCCTCTGATTCCCGCGCTGTGTGGCGGAGCTGGCACGGTCTGATGATGTCATGTTTCAGTTGTTAACAAAGCAAATGGAAGAGATGAAAAATAAATAGTTGGCAAACTGTTTGGTTTGTCGACACACACACACGCACACGCAGGCACACACGCACACACACACACACACACACACACACACACATCCTTCCTCTGTTGTGCTGATGAGCGGTAATGGCTAGAGATAACGCTGGATTCAGATTATCAACAGCACACGCCTGATTTCTGCTCCGTTAAGGACAAATGCTGATTGAAGCCGTGGACGTTCGTAGTACCGTTCTACTACAATCTGCTGTTCCACAAGCTGGAAGGACTTCCACCCCGATACAATCAATGTTCATTATTGACAAAGGACAATGTCAGCCTTGATTTCCTTTTAAACAGGGGTTTCTTCTGTCTCAGGCCCTCTGTGATCTCTACCAGATTGAGCCGGGCCATGTTTCCCTCAAGCTTTCCAAGCCTTGGCACCGTGTATTGATCTCTACGGTGGGATTCCTACCTTAATGCATGAGACGTGTCTTGCAGGATGGACTTCAAAGAGAAATACTGTAGTCTTACTTATTTCCACTCTTGGAGATTCTGCCTGTTTTTCAAAAGAAGCTGATGGTGGTATATAGGGTATCGAGAAAACCAACCCCAGTAATTCACTGTTTGACAGCACACACTATTTCACATCGCTATCTATCAATATATCTATACCAGGGGCTGGACATTTGTCAAGACGACAGCAGCTAGACGTGTCATTTGACTCTTTTAATATGTGGCTTTCATGAGAGTTGTGGAAAGGGCAGATAGTGTAAGGAATGTCCCAAAGAACTGCTGTTGATCGATCGTTTGATAGACTTATCGATTAGATTGTTGTTTTTCTTTCACAGAACAGGTGAGCTAAACGCGGCCGCACTTGTTAGCTTAAAGTCGGAATAGCGGGAGACAACATAATTGCTGTTTTCTCTGGACAACAACGTATAAATCACCCAGATAGACTGAACTCATACAACACAATAACTCTAATGTAGCCTGTCACCTCTGAATGATCGCTTCTCAACATTATTTCAAACAAAGTGCGAAATAATGCACAAGTCCAGCGCGAGCCAACAGCACAGCAGCGGCAGCAGCAGCAGCAGCAGCAACAACAACATGGAATATGCTTTATTATCCAGACAGTGAGGTGCATCACAACTTTAACAACAGATGCAATATTGAGCTGCTCCTCGCCCAGTGGGCTGGTGCGTACAATACCGGGCTATGGTAATTTATCGTAATAACACGACTATATCGTCAGAAGGTGTTTCTAGTTCATAAATTATACATAAAATATTCCAAGTTTCTCATCTCGGTTTAAGTTTTCTTACACCAACTTCTCCCCCCGTGTAAATTACCCCGTCGCTCCTCTTTCCACCCAACCTCGCAGATATTTGGTGGCCCCACCACAACAGTACGGAGCTTTTTCACCGTGAAACGCTTGGCGTTTTATCCCCCCGGCCAGAGGGCCCGCTTTCCCCAAAACTGATTTTACAGTAAGCTGGGCTGTAACTTTTATCGCTTCCTGTTTTGCTTTGAATCATCCTTCAACCAAGCAGGAATATCAATGGAGGCGCCGTAGTTCTGTACAGCGCGGTGAGCCGCCTGGATGGGTACAGCCGGCGCTGCTCCTGTCGGCCAAATGAGCACTTAACCTTAAAACGTACCGGGGACACAAAAAAAAAAAACGCTGAGCGGCGGACGCTGTGCACGCCGCGGTGTCGCCGGGCAGAGCCCAGATGTGGACGCCGTGGCGGTATCTCTGTGCTGAACCTGAGCAGACGCCACATTACTGCTGAGCTTCAGTTCCCCGGGCTCAGGAGAAGCACATGCCCGCTTGTAGAACAGCAAAACAGTCTTATAGCCTCGTGAATAATCGCCTGGCGGTTTGTAATGCATTTTTTTGTCTGAGCCGTATTTAATTTCGGCTCACATATTTTAGTTTTGTTTACACTTTTGAGACAACTAGTATTAGCATAGAGACACACGCACACACACGCACGCACGCACACACGCGCACACACACACACACACACACACACACCTAACTCTGCATGTGCTCCAGTTTGATGTTAAAGAAGTATAAACACATTTAATGAGGCGTCTCGACTCAATTTGCCACACACATAAGATCGGCATCGTGTCAACTTGGGGAACCCCATTGCCCGTCGTTCCACAGTCTCTGTTACAGACCGTGGAGAGACTCACAGAGAGGAGGATAAACAGCACTAAACTCAGCAGCTCACCGTACAGAGAAAGAGAGATTTAAGGGCACACTAAAATTAGGTCACGTAAAAAAAAAAAAAAAAAAAAAAAAAAAAGAAATAATAAAAAGTAATCTGGGGGAAAGTATCCAAGATCATTGTACATTGGAGCCAAATTTGATTCAGCATTCTACCGCGGATTCAAATCCCCTGTGATGAGCTGGGAGCTAAGCAGCCTGGTCCTGGCGAGGGGAGAGGATTTTACACTTCTCCTCCCCCTCTGAGTCTCTGTGGACGCTGCGCCACAGAGATTAAGCCCTGCGCATTCTTTGATGTTTGATGACCTTTTTGATAAATGCTCATAGCCAACACGCACGTGGCTAATGAATACAAAGCTTTACCGGCCTTATTCTTACCACACATTCCTGTCACAGTGTTTTCCTCCTGACAGAAGGAAAGTAAATCTTCTCCTTCCGTCTCAATGTTGCTGTTAAGTGTGCGCTGTGATTGGTGGGAGTGTCCGGGCTGTGCTCCTCAGTCTTCCCCGTGTGGCCTGGAGTGTCTCCCCCCCTCGTCCACTGTGTCCCTTTAAAGGCCGGGGTGTCTCCCCCCCTCCTCGTCCACTGTGTCCCTTTAGAGGCGGGGGTGTCTCCCCCCCTCGTCCACTGTGTCCCTTTAGAGGCCGGGGTGTCTCCCCCCCTCCTCGTCCACTGTGTCCCTTTAGAGGCGGGGGTGTCTCCCCCCCTCGTCCACTGTGTCCCTTTAGAGGCGGGGGTGTCTCCCCCCCTCATCCACTGTGTCCCCCCCTCGCCCACTGTGTCCCTTTAGAGGCGGGGGTGTCTCCCCCCTCGTCCACTGTGTCCCTTTAGAGGCGGGGTGTCTCCCCCCCTCGCCCACTGTGTCCCTTTAGAGGCGGGGTTGTCTCCCCCCCTCGTCCACTGTGTCCCTTTAGAGGCGGGGGGTGTCTCCCTCCCTCGCCCACTGTGTCCCTTTAGAGGCGGGGTTGTCTCCCCCCCCTCGTCCACTGTGTCCCTTTAGAGGCGGGGGTGTCTCTCCCCCTCGCCCACTGTGTCCCTTTAGAGGCCGGGGTGTCTCCCCCCCTCGTCCACTGTGTCCCTTTAGAGGCGGGGGTCTCTCCCCCCTCGTCCACTGTGTCCCTTTAGAGGCGGGGATGGGCGGCCAGAGAGACGAAGAGACAGCAGGAGATGCAGGCAGCGATCCGTAGCTGTCCAACCTCGTCACGGATGATGGATTTGTGTTACTCAAACACGCGCATACTGTACGTCCTCTGCCCTGAATGGGAGAAGTTATTTTTGTCTCCATGAGAAAGGGGGAGGGGAAGTGAAAGTGAATCTAAAGTTTTGCATTTGTACGTCTAAACTTTAGCGTAAATTGCAGGTGCAAGCGTCGGTCATTTGTGTTGAGTTATTTTTGCGATGATAAAATGTGTGTCCCGGTCTCAGGGCGGCCATTGCCAGGATGGATGTGTTTTGAGATACCCTCCCCCAACCTTGACTTTATCACACTAATCTAGAAGCGTAAATCATTGGGATAACAATTTTCCTGCTTTTAATGCAAAATTGGCAGCGATCGCAACTCATTGCCGTGTTCCTAAAGGTTCAAATAATTCAGCAGAAATAGCCCACGCCGGGTCTGTAGCACTTGACTGACCGCCCAAAACACACCTGACATGAACAACTTAAGGTGGCTACTTTCAGTCCCTTCACCTGCCAGAGTCAGGCTGTACGCGTTGGAGGGCGTCAGCTGTGTTTGGATGAGAGCTTTTAGTCGAACGTCAAGTTGCATGCTTCGGCCACCATGTTTGCCGTTGCTGTTTGTGGGCCGAGAGGAATGAATGAATGAGTGTCAAGTAGGACTGAGTGACTAATCAGCAATGTAAATTCATAGCAATAAGTAGTCCAACTGGTTTTTACGGCATTTGCAGAATGCATGAGTTTTTCTCCGTGTGTTTGTGTAGACAAACTACTGTGTGCTGCGTGAGTGTGTGTGTGTGTGTATATGTGAACAGTGAAGCTTTTTCCCAGACAAACAGATGGTAGGGTGTTGGTGGTGTCCAGGGGCCAGGTGAGTGTGATGAAGGTGCGAGGAGGAGAGCAGAAGATGGTGTGAGAAAGAGCATCACTGACGAGAAGGTGTGAGCGAGGCGGCGGGGAAAGGAACAGACGCAGGCACATTCGAGAAGAGCAGTGGCCTGCACATCTTCAGCATGAGCTTTAGAACTGAAGATCTGCACATCTTCCTTAGGCCTACAGAAGGAGTTCTTTTTTTTTATTGTCGTGAACCACGCAGTGGAGCACCATTAATTAATTAATCTATCCATCCATTCATTCATTCACTCATTTGCTCATTAATTCATCAATGCATCCATCCATCCATCTATTCATCCATTCGCTCATTTGCTCATTAATTCATCCATGCATCCATTCATCCATCTATTCATCCATTCACTCATTTGCTCATTAATTCATCCATGCATCCATCCATCCATCCATCCATCCATCCATCCATCCATTCATTCATCATCATGGCAGCGTTTCCCTTCCAAATGCAAATGCTAACAGAAAGCTCCTAAAGCACGTTTGGGCACCTTTTATTTAGGAGGCTCAAAAGGGTGGTCAATGAATAATTATGACATAAACACAAGGAATGCAAGCCGAGGAGTATTTTAGGATGCGGTGCAGTCAGAAGGGCTGAGTGGGCTCAGGTGGGACCCCTTCAGGGTGTGTCCTCCCCCCGTCAGCCCACGGTCATCCGCGCGGTCAGCTGGGACAGGAGCTGGCCACCCTGTGGATGGATGGATGGATGGACGAGGCATGGGTGGACGGAGACACGGTGGGTGGAGTGATGGTGTGATGCAGGCATGGCTGGGCAGTCACGCGGGTGGATGAACGGACACCATTCCCCGAGAGCACAGCGACACGTATGATGATGACATGTCGGGTGGAAGACACCCAGGGCACAGGGGGGCGAGAACATGCAGTGGTGTTGCATACGGGGGGGGGGGGGTGGCGGTCCAGTGGTCCAGCAGTCGGAGGGCAGAGGAGGAGCGGGGGATCGGTGCCAGTGGAGTGACGACGCGGTGCGGAGAAGGCATGCAGGGCGAGAGAAGTCAAGAGAGTGAGTGATGGACGAGAGCCCAGCAGATAGGGAGGCAGAGCGGAGACTGCCACACCGAGGTGTGTGAGTCTGTGGGTCTCTGCCTGTGACCATTCCTGCTTATAACACGGGGGGTGGTGTCATCCATGTACGGACTTGTCTGCGTTTGATTGGTTATTGATATGGTGTCGGTGGATACAAGCCCACACTGCACACACACCTCTCTTACTGTGAGGCTTGATAATACATAGCGTGCCACGGAATGACAACATGATTTTACATGTGACATGTGACATCATGCTGGGCTACTGGGAAGGCGTGTGCATGTTTGTGTGCGTGCGTGTGCGTGTGCGCGCGGTGTTACTGCTGCGCGTGTGTGTTTCCAGGAGGAGACGGCTGAGGCGTCAATCCGCTCAAATCAAAGGGCTCAGAGACTGACGAGCAACCTCAAATAACAGACGCAAAAGAACGGTGGAAAAAAGAATCAAACGTGTGATTGAATCCAAGGAGACTAAACACCTGCAGAAAGCAGGTGGGGAACGAGAGAGAGAGAGAGAGAGAGAGAGAGAGAGAGAGAGAGAGAGAGAGAGAGAGAGAGAGAGAGAGAGAGAGAGAGAGAGAGAGAGAGAGAGAGAGAGAGAGAGAGAGAGAGAGAGAGAGAGAGAGAGAGAGAGAGAGAGAGAGAGAGAGAGAGAGACCAGTCGATAAGCTACAGTGAAAGCACCATGAGAGGCAGAAGCGAGAGCTTGAGGATGGGGAAATGGGAAACAGCGGGGAGAATGCAGGGGGAGGTAAAGGAGATTTTCGGCGGGGGGCCATTGCACTCGCCAGTCTGGAAAATGAAAAAGAAACATTCTGAAACTCTCTCGCGCTCTCGCTCTCTCTCGCTCTCTCTCGCTCTCTCTCGCTCTCCTCTCGTCGTCCCCTCCCTCTGACTCCCATTACCCCCCCGCTCGTGTCTCTTCCTCCGCTCCCCGTTGCATCGTAAGCAAAGATAAACGGAGAACCTTGAAGGTGTTCTCTCCCTCCTCGGAGAGCTCTCGGGCTCCATGTTGGGGATTCGGCATCCAACCGTCTCTGTTGCACGCGTGAAGAGTCACGCGGCCTGTCTCACACCGCGCGGCCTGTCTCGCACGGCCTGTCTCACACCACACGGCCTGTCTCACAACACACGGCCTGTCTCGCACCACACGGCCTGTCTCACACCACACGGCCTGTCTCACGGCAGACGTCACACGGCCTGTCTCACACCACACGGCCTGTCTCACGGCAGACGTCACACGGCCTGTCTCACACCACGCGGCCTGTCTCACGTCAGACGTCAGACGCGATCCAGAGGAGACAAACCTTTTCCCCGTATCGAGTATCAAGTTGACAAATGACCGTTTGACGAGATCACATTTTAAATAACCATCCACCAGTAACCATGAGAACCCTGGTGGTCATGTACCTTTTCAAGTAATGCCAAGTAAGAATGCGAACGCTGTGTTCTACGGGCGGCGTCCAGACACGTGTGATGTCATTCACGCAGAAATCTTCTTCTTCTGTGGTTTCAATGTACGCCGATGCATTTTACTGTTGTTTCCTTTTTATGCACAACCACGACAAAGGGTGTGTGCGCGCTCTGTGTCTGTGACAGACGGCTCCCTGACAGAGGAGGCCGGGCGCCGTTCTGCAGCCCGTGATTCAGACGGAGGGTAAAACAGCAGCGCAGGGCGGCGGCTCGTCTCCCGTGGGCCGAATCAAACCGCCGAGCGAGCGGGGGAGCCGCCATTTACATCATCGACTACATGCGATCGTCAAAAGGCCGATTGATTATTCCGGTCAGCGTGTGCGGGAGACTTTCCCCCCCGGGAAACACGCTCGCGGCCGGGGCGGGGGGGGGCGCTGTTGTCGGGGTCACGTCGGTCCCGCGGTAAATCACACGGTGATTTAATACATAAACGGATCAAACCCCCCGCGGTCATCGATCGTCTGTGCGCGCGTGCGGGGCTGCTGGACGGCCCCAGATGGACCCCGGGAGACGCCGGGCTCCGTGTCGCGCTCCGGTTACGCCGCTGTGCGGCTGCTGATTTGAATTTGATTCCTTCTGGCCCTGTTCTCCATCTTTGATCCCCACCCAACCCCACCCCCCCCACCCCTCCCCCTTTCCTTTATAGTCACATCTAACGGCTCCGTGAAACTAAAAAAAAACCCAGCACAAACGTGTGAGTCACTCGTCAGGCATAGAAGAACGTCTCCAGTATGTTCCCTCTTTTCAGGAGGAACTTCTGAAGGCGTGCGCCGCATCATCAAGGTGCACGGAGCGCTGGAGGTGTGCTGCAGATGAAAGCTTCCAGGTTTTTTTTGGGGAGGGGGGGGGGCGGTTGGGGTCGGGGTAACAGGTTGTGAATGCAGGGGCCCCAGAGCTGGTGGGATGTGTGCAACCATTTCACAGGCATTGTTTTCCTGCCTCTCTCTCTCTCTGTGTGTTTGATACTGTCTCGCCCGAGTCTCTGCATCTTCCTCTCTCCCTCCCTCTCTCCCTCCCTCCCCCCCTCCCTGCTGATGGGGGGGCCTTGAATGGCGATGTGTTGTGTGTGTGTGTGTGTGATAACTTGTCGGGGTCTTCATGACCGATAAAACCCGTATTACCATAAACAGCGGCGCCTGCTCTGACCGCAGCCATCAATTATCCTCCGCCACGCCGCACAGCGGAGGACTAATCAGAGGGTCTCCCACACACACACACACACACACACACACACACACACACACACACACACACACACACACACACACATACACACACACACACACACACACACACACACACACACAAACACACACACACATACACACACACACACACACACACACACACACACACATACACACACACACACACACACACACAAACACACACACACACATACACACACACACACACACACACACAAACACACACACACACACAAACACACACACAAACACACACATACACACATACACACACACACACACACACACACACACACACACAAACACACACACACACACACACACACACACACACACACACACACACACACATACACACACACACACACACACACACACACACACACACACACACACGTGTCATAAAATGGCCGGCTGGAGGGGGGGGGGGGGGGGGGGGGGGCTGGCCTCCAAGGACGCGCCCGGGCGCGGGACCATAACTAACGCTGTTTAGCGGGGAAGCGGAGCGGCGAGCCGTCAGCCTCTGCCTCGCCGTGGCGGACCGCACCTCGTTTTGAAGGCTGTCACTTTGATGTGCGCGTGAGCGCGTAAATCTACATGCCAGCGCAATTAATCTCACGCGGTACGGCCGCACGTGAGCGAGGAGTTGTGTGTCAATGTGTCAAGGGCCCCGCCCCCCCCCCCCCCCCCCCCCCCCCCCCCCGTGTGTGTCTGTGTGTGTGAGAGTGTGTGAGTCCATCTACGTGTCACCAGGCTGTGTGTGATCCCGTCACCCCTACATCTGTCACACACCACTGAGACCCCATTCAGCTGCAGTGTTGCATGGCCATGCTGTAGCGTGCGCGCGCACACACACACACACACACACACACACACAGCGGACACACACGCAGACACACACACGCGGACACACACGCCCGTCAGTAAGTAATGACAACATAAAGCAGATATACGGCTGGCGGCCGCATGTGGAGTCTGGCCAACCACCTCCTCGCCTTGCGCCACACACATGGACAGATATATGTACCCCCGGGTCCCGGACACGCTGGAGTGGGACACTGGGGGGGCGGGGCCCATCCCCATCCGCCTGGCGCCCGGTCCCCCGGCATCCATCGCTCGCGTGACGAAGAAGGACCGTGATTGGTTGAGATGAGATTTAGAGGGAAGCAGGTGATGTTTGATGATGGGGCGGCTGGGAGGAGGGGAAAAAAAAATGAAGGGAGAAAAGAAACTGATGATGGAGAGAGAGAGAGGGAGAGAGAGAGAGAGAGAGAGAGAGAGAGAGAGGGGGGAGAGAGGGAGGGAGAGAGAGAGAGAGAGAGATGGGGGAGAGAGGGAGAGAGAGAGAGAGATGGGGAAGGGAGATATGGGACTATGGGAGAATGATGGAGTGTGATGGTCCTGGCATCCTCTCTCTAAAGAAGTTCATAAACTGGCCATGAGCAAAGTTTTCTGATCATCAATTACTCCAAAATGGAAACAAATGGTGGAGAGGTAAAGAGGGAGGAGACGGAGAGGAAAGGGGTGAGGGAGGAGCCTGAAGGTGGAGGAAGGGGGAGTCGAGTATGGGAAAGGATGGAATGAACGGTCAAGGTTTTCCACTGGAGGTTGAAGAAAGCACAGTGGGGAGAAGAAGATATCGAGAGGTAGAATATACCGGAACATGAGTGGGTTGAAGATCCCCAAAACGTCATCCATTACTGGAAGACTCAACAGGGGTAGGAATGAAAAATGATAAAGGGAGAGAGAGGAGATATCAAAAAGATCCGCCGAACTGAAGATTAAAGGGAATCCCGCATCGCCCTCCTTTTAATGGCAGTGATGAAGAAAAAAAATAGGTAGAACCACAGAACCAGAGAGTGATGGCAGGCATGAGAATTACTTCAATTTTCCTCCCACTCTGGCAACAGCCAATCTACCTGAAACATCCCAGGGGACTTTGATTTGCCCATTACCTGTGTGTATGTGTGTATATGCGTGTGGGTGTGTGGGCGGGTGTGTGTGTGTGTGGATGTGCATGCGTGCATGACTGCGATATTAGCTGGCTGTGTTTCCATGGCCATGTATTTCTGCACACACATGACATTTGCATTCAGCTCGTCACAAAGCATTGACAATGGTTACCTCCATTGTCAGTGTGACTTCTGAGCAAGGCTGAGGAACGTCCATCCATACTGAACCAATTGCACATCAAAGTGCCCCAACTCTGGGGTGGAGCAATGCTGTCCATGTGGCCAAGTAGTGCAGACACATCTTACATCACGCTCCAACGTTCCACGTCACGGAGTTGAGATATGTGTGTATTTGTCTTATATATTTACAATGTAGTCTTATGGTTAGTGGTGTTTGGTAGCAGTCTGTACTTTGAGCAGTAAATGCTCAAAACATTTGCTTTCCAAAACACAGCCGAGGGAGAATCACCATGATCTCCAGACTCGCGTTCAAAACCACCAAGGAACATTTGTGTGGCTCTGCTGTTTGCCGTGTCCTCCCATATCAAGATGGTTCCTATTACTATGATAATTGGAACCTATAGCAGATGCTTTTCCAAACCAATTTATAGTCATTTCCACTCTTGGTGTAATAGAACATGTAGGGTTTAGCTGTTTTGCTGAAGGAGGCCTCCAGGCTACGCCTTGGGCATTCATCACCTTTGGGCTTGTTGTGGACCTTGCTCGCTGCTACATTATGCAGGCTGGAATCATAAAGAGTTTGAAACCCTTAACAAACCTCTGGTGGTTTCTCTGTTCACAATAGTGCCAGCCTCTGACATTGTTCTCTCTTCATTAGTCCGGGTAATGTATTAAAACCGAGGGATGCCAAATCCACACATTCTATTTTCATAAGACCCCTGTCGGTTGAATTATGGCAGATGTCTGTGAAATTATTCCTATTGGAATTCACAGCCATAACAAAGTCACCCAGGATTTAGATTGCTTCCAAACTCCAGATGTTCGGTAAAAATAGTCCGGTGCGTGTTGGCCTTTGGTTCTCATGATGTCACCCTGTGTGTGTTCCCTTTGCACGGCTTATCGCGTCCACCGTGTTAACGAGCTCATTAGCTCACCCGCCACCCCTGCTCGACTTCATAACGGCGCACATCAGTGTGTTCTTTGTTCCGTTTCACCTCCGTTGAGTCGTTATGCGTAGAGCTTGCCGTGGAGTCCTTTGGTGAAGTGGGTTTGTGAAGGATGTCTGCGCCGGTGGAGCCTGCGTCTGCATTTCATTCTATACCAACAGACGGATGAGCTCTGGACCCGTTTGTTCTCCCGTCTGTGGGATGTGTGCCGGACCAAAGGTCGGCAGCCCGCGCCTCACATGACTCTTAAAACAAAGTTTTCATGCCTTTATTATTTGCTGTGCTCTGATTCATACCGGTGGCGGCCTCGGTAGCAGGGCCACGACGGGATGCAGGTTTGAAGCTCAAACAACTCGCCTGCCATCGGCCGGCGGGCTTGTTGGGAGCTCAATAACCAGCAGGGACGGATCACTCCATAGTCTTTGTTTACAGGACGTCTGGAGAGCCGCGGCTTTCGCTATATCAAAAACGGGAGCCAGATTATTGCAATCCGGGGGGAAAAGCCCCGCTGCCGTTTAATGGATCCATTTTAATAACGTACCCTGCTGGAGCGGTGACACCGCTGTCCGCGCGGTGCACGTCTTTAGTCCAAAAAGACAAAGCGACCAGCATTGAGAATCGCCTCACTGCAGGATAATGGGAGGCGTTTTGGAGCGAGGATGATCAGGCGATGGGTGCCGCGCAGCATCGTTTAACCCGGCGCTCCCAGAGGTGTGATCCCGGTCGGTGATTCATCTGCATTACCTGCGCTCACACTCCCGCCATGCTAGCGCCGGGCGCCGCCATAGCATAGCCCTTTGTCCTTTGGCGTGCTTTAAAAGGGTCACGGATTAATCACTCGCGCTTCCTGTCATTTGAGGCCCCGATGAGAAACGCGTGCGTCACCCTTATTTTCATCCTCAAGTGTCGTTCTAATAAAATGCAAGGTCAGAATTTTCTTTTTGCATAACCTGCGAGTTGATTAATGACGGAGTCACCCCGCCCACAGAGACATCAGAATGTATAACCCACCTGGTGAAAAAAATGCCCAAGTCTGATTCTCGGCACCTATTTATTTAGCCTTACTCCCCATCCATTTTGTGTGATACTCTATCAGGGCTCCAGAGAAGGCCCCAAGGGACAGGTTTCTGGCTGCTGGTTCATTACAGCGCAGGCTGGTGGAGACCAGGAAGCCATTAGGGCTCAAATGGCTGGAGATAGAGGCAGCAGGACGGGCCATTGACTCACTAGCTGTTTATTTTCGACCATTTCCGCGCCAGGGAATGCTTTTTTTCGACAGGCACAGAGTGAGTCAGTGTGTGTGCATTTGTCTCTGTTTGTCAGCGCGGCCTGTGCGTGTTTGTGCATGTCTGTCAGGGTCAGATTGTCACGGCGTCCTGCTGTCTGAGGGGAGCTTTGCAGAAAAGGGTTTTCCTCTCCTTTGGTTGTATTGTCCACTGTATGCGCACTTTTTTCTTGCGTTTTGTCTACATGCAACGGAGGGTCGTGGCTCGACCACAGCCACAGTAAGGGCATGCAGGCAATGTGTTTCATCCTCTGTCTGTCTGTCTGTCTGTCTGTCTGTCTGTCTGTCTGTGTATCTGTCTGTCTATGGCAATACCTGCATGCTGATGAGTGCGTTCATATAGAGAGCCAGTGTGTTTCTGGTTCCCCTGCCGTCAGACGCCGTGCGGAGGATTGACGGGCACAGGGAAAGCCATGCCGGGTAAATTTAGCTTGTGCTTACACCCTCGGAGGCCCCTTAATAATTGAGAAGGCATCTGCTCCAATTAATGTGGACCTCTAAATGCAATCCCTTTTTAAATATTTTCGCTAACTGGGTCACGCTCTTTCCCTGTCTTTCGCACCATCTTGCTCTCTCTCTCGCTCTCTCTCTCTCTCTCTCTCTCTCTCTCTCTCTGGCTCTCTCTCTGGCTTGCGCCTTTCTGATGCAGCAAAGAGGAAAATGAGCTGCCTTTCACTTCTAAACGGGTTTCACGGTTTGCGAAACATCATCTGGGATGTGTTGCCTCGAGTCTCGCAAGATTGACCAACTTTCAGTGAAACACACGCACACACGCACACACACACACACACACAAACACACACACACACACACTCGTGCACAGGTATTAACAGCTTTCCCGTTCAGTTCTATTAAATAAGAAAACACTAGGTGGAACCCATTGGGGCTGTTTCTCATTAGATCCAAAACTAGAGATTACGCTTTCCTTGACTCCTAATCACCGGGGCGATGCGGTGAGATGCCGTCCTCTGATTGGTTGAAACATTACACGTCCAGCCAATGTCTCCTCGGTTCGTACGGCAATGACACGTTTGATACATGGTGGCCAGGCGTTTTAAGGGCTTATCTTGTACTTTTTGGGTTGGAAAAGGTGCTTAATTAAAGGTTCTGCAGATGGAAGACTTCAACAAATTGGTTCTGTTAGAGTCGGACATTTCAGATAAGAAAGATTAAAGCCATTTTGGCAGAGATTAAAGATAAGGCATGTAACACTGATGGTGTGATTAAGGACTTCTGAAGCCGCCTGCGTCTTTGTGTAGTGGTTTCTTAGAAAGTCTTTCTCTTTTCTTCCTCTCGTTCTGTAGCAAGAAATAGTTTGTGATTCCCAACAATTTCTAAATTATTTTTTTTGTTATTATGCTTAATAATTACCCTGTGGATTAATTATCTTGTTTTATAAACATTATTATACTATTTTTTTGTTGTTGATATTTACTGGCTACATTGACATAAGGACATCATATTAATAGGCTCACTGAAACACACCCACACATAAATAAAGACAAAGGAATAAATACCTGCAGCCATCTGAGCAGGGATTATGCACTGTTGAGACTCTGAGAATAGGTACAAATGCAAGTCTTCTCAGAAGACTTTAAGTAGCTTGGTATTATCATTCATTACATTGGCGTCAGTTCATTTAGCATGCGTTTGGCTAGCTTCACGCCGGTTGAAGAGTCCAGCCTGCACCCACCGTTCACAGAAGGTACATGACCTTCTCTTATGTTTAACAGACCGACCCATCAGCATTGAGTATCTGGCATTCACACTCAAATAGTACTGTGGTACTGTGGTGTATCTCAAAGAGATGCCTCCATCTCTCTTTTAATGTCATGCAGAATACTGCTGTGTATATAGGCTTGGTGTGTGTGTGTGTGTGTGTGTGTGTGTGTGTGTGTGTGTGGGTGAGTGAGTTCTTAAGTTGGTAAGTTGTGCTAAAAATAGCGCCGGGGGCCATGGTGGCGTGAGTTCAGGGAGCTGTAGACCGGAGCTGGAGGCTGGCTCAGAGTACTGGACACTTCTCTTGATGGATAGCATGCCATCCTCGCCCCCGTTCCTGCAGTCCCTCCATCCCATACAGTCCAATGTTAGCTTGTTCCATACAGTACAATGTTAGCTTGGTCCATACAGTACAATGTGAGCTTGTTCCATACAGTACAATGTTAGCTTGTTCCATACAGTACAATGTTAGCTTGTTCCATACAGTACAATGTTAGCTTGGTCCGTACAGTACAATGTTAGCTTGGTCCATACAGTACAATGTTAGCTTGTTCCATACAGTACAATGTTAGCTTGGTCCGTACAGTGCGATGTTAGCTTGGTCCATACAGTACGATGTTAGCTTGGTCCATACAGTACAATGTTAGCTTGGTCCATACAGTACAATGTTAGCTTGGTCCGTACAGTACGATGTTAGCTTGGTCCGTACAGTACAATGTTAGCTTTTTCCATACAGTACAATGTTAGCTTGGTCCATACAGTACAATGTTAGCTTGTTCCATACAGTACAATGTTAGCTTGGTCCGTACAGTACAATGTTAGCTTGTTCCATACAGTACAATGTTAGCTTGGTCCGTACAGTACGATGTTAGCTTGGTCCATACAGTACGATGTTAGCTTGGTCCATACAGTACAATGTTAGCTTGGTCCATACAGTACAATGTTAGCTTGGTCCGTACAGTACGATGTTAGCTTGGTCCGTACAGTACAATGTTAGCTTTTTCCATATAGTACAATGTTAGCTTGGTCCATACAGTACAATGTTAGCTTGGTCCATACAGTACAATGTTAGCTTGGTCCATACACTACAATGTTAGCTTGGTCCATACCGTACAATGTTAGCTTGTTCCACACATTACAATGTTAGCTTGGTCCGTACAGTACAATGTTAGCTTGGTCTGTACGATACAATGTTAACTTGGTCCGTACAGTACAATGTTCGCTTGTTCCGTACAGTACAATGTTAGCTTGGTCCGTACAGTACAATGTTAGCTTGGTCCATACAGTACAATGTTAGCTTGGTCCATACAGTACAATGTTCGCTTGGTCCGTACAGTACAATGTTAGCTTGGTCCATACAGTACAATGTTAGCTTGGTCCATACAGTACAATGTTCGCTTGGTCCATACAGTACAATGTTAGCTTGGTCTGTACAGTACAATGTTAGCTTGGTCCATACAGTACAATGTTAGCTTGGTCCATACAGTACAATGTTAGCTTGGTCCATACAGTACAATGTTCGCTTGGTCCATACAGTACAATGTTAGCTTGGTCTGTACAGTACAATGTTAGCTTGGTCCATACAGTACAATGTTCGCTTGGACCATACAGTACAATGTTAGCTTGGTCTGTACAGTACAATGTTAGCTTGGTCCATACAGTACGGAGTGCGGGGATGCTAGCACAAGGATGCTAGCACGAGATGCAAGCATGTGGATGCTTGATAGATAGATAGATAGATAGATACTTTATTGATCCCCCATGGGGAAGTTGAAGATGCTAGTGCTCACCCTTACTAACTTCAGTGTTGCTTGTGCTCAACGTTGCTTACGCCCATCATTGCTAATGCTCAACATTGCTAATGCTCAACATTGCTAGGTCGGGGAGCATTGCGCTGACTTTGGGATCCTCACAGCCATGGTGATGGGTCGTCAGAGGTTGATAATGCAGGAACTGACCGTGGAGTGGTGGGGGGGCATGGACGCCGCTATGCAGGAAATGAATGGCACAGCTGGTGGCAAGCGTTTATTGATGCTGGTCTCGTGTCAGAGCCTCAACTCACCCCCTTCACTCACCCTCTGATCATGGGATTCACCTCAGCTGCTGCTTTCTCTCTCTCTCTCTCTCTCTCTCTCTCTCTCTCTCTCTCTCTCTCTCTCTCTCTCTCTCTCTCTCTCTCTCTGTGTACTGACATATCATACCTATTTACATATTGTTGTAGTATGAGAAAACACAAGTAAACAGCATATTTCCGAACATTTTTCAGTTTTTCTCTTTCAAGAAAAGTGGTAACGGGCACCATGGGAAATGCATTCTTTATTTCAGAGGTTAATTTCTGAATGCACCTTGTACCCACTCTGTTTCTGCCTCTTGTTGAAGTACCAATTAACACACACACACACACACACACACACACACACACACACACACACACACACACACACACACACACACACACACACACACACACGCACACACACATGGCATCAAAACCAATGTGAACGGTCACCATGCATTGCCACTGGACCTCCAGTTTAAAGCTAGAGTAGGCAATTTACTTCCGACGCATTGCGTGTCATATTAGTTGCAATTATCTTTACCACTCAACAGCAATCGACAAATCAAGCGCTCCGACGAAAAAAGGTTATAAAATCTTGTCTCAGTGGCCGTCACAGACCTGTTATGAGCCCATCCAATCTTTTCATTTGGCCCGCATGAAACGATTGGATGGCGTTCGCGCGCACACAAGCGCTCACAGGCTGCTCCTCTGTTCTGGGGGGCGGGGGCTTGGGTGGGGGGCCTGGATTCTGAAGCATTTACATTACATTTACATTCAGGGCATTTAGCAGACGCTTTTATCCAAAGCGACTCACAAAGAGTACATTTATCCTATGACGGTGAAACATTTCATTGCTGCTAATACAACAAGAAAGTCGCCAGAACAAGTTTTGGGCATTTCAATTGCTGGATTAACCATTGCTCGTGTTCAAAGCATCGAGGATGCACGGACATGTGTTGTGTGTCACACGTGTGTGTGTGTGTGTGTGTGCGCGCGCACTTCAGCACTGCCGTGCAGCAGCCTTCCAAGTCGACACCATAAAAGCTACCTTGTGATAAAAAAGACGTGCTTTGCAAAACAGGGTAAAACTACGCGTCGAGGTCTCTAACACGTTATGTTTCGACAGACTTGTCTCCTTTTGGAGTTGAATATTTATCTATTTGAGTGGTGAAATTGCGACGCGAACCAATCTCCCTCCAGACGAAGACGTCGGTGGGTGAAGCATCTCGCGTATCTTCCCATATTGACATTTTTTTTATTGAAGGCACAGCACAACACAGATCTATTTGATCAGCCTCGCGTCGGCGTGTTCCCCGCAGTTTTAATACGCTAACACGCTTTAACATTCACCTCGACTCGTTTCCAGCAGCGAAACCCCTGCGACGAAGGAATCGTCACACAATGACACAATTGAAACTTACACAAAATAGCGTCCTTTATGTAACGGCGAGCCCAGGAAGATTAATTATAGCAGACTCATGGAAGTGTTGTACAACTCTCTGAGGGTCCTGAGCGTGCAGTGGGTGCATCCTGTTGGTATTTCATGAGCCGTGACAATGCCATGCATCCATCTATTATCGTATCAAAGGCAATTGAGAACGTTTTCAAACGCGTCACTCCCTTAGTAAATGTGCCACACGCGCATATTCATCATCATTGTTCATTCAAGTTGTAGCACACACTGTGATTGCTGTCATGATGATACATTAAAGTACGGGTGTGGGCATGCATGCATGCTTAAACACACACATGCACACACACGCACACACATACACACACACGCACGCACACACACACACACACACACACACACACACACACACACACACACACACACACACACACACACACACACACACACACACACACACATTTACTGATAAAAGCCTCCCAAGGCATATCTTTGAAGATGTCATTTATTTTTTTTCTGCTCATAACAAGAAATACAATATTACTTTTGTTCATCAACTGACTAAAATATACCTGCCAAATGGAAAATGTTATCCACAAAATGAATTTGACAAGTTATCGCTATAATGCCATACTCAATGGTAATAGGGTTAGGACATTGAGTGCTGTTAGATTACAGTGGAATGTCACAAGGTTAATACTGCTGCATTATGGGTAATATCATTCAAAAATACTAGATGGCATCCTCAATGACAAAAGCATCGGCTCCCTTTCCACACGGCTTTTCACGAAGGGACCATTGAATGACTCATGGTTGTATTAGAGCTGTGGGCATAGAGTGCAGACTCATTGATTTGGTTGTGTAATCCAATTTCTTTGGCTGTGTTGACAGCCGTATTTTTGAGAAGAAAACACCTTGTGTAAGACCCTTCCATGTCAGAAGAGAAAGTTCCATCGCAGGACCGCCGCGGACAGAAAACACGCCGGTCTCAATAGAAATTACATGGAAAAGCCAGATGAAAGCTCGGGGAAGAATGGCTACAGAAGGACGGCGCTGAACCGCAGCTAATAGAGCGGACGGGATGGGATGCGATAAGAAAGTTGACAGGCACGGGAACGTAGAATCTGTGATGTGAGCCTTCGTTGTTCGTACATCCAGTCTATTTTCACCCCCTGACGCGCCTTTGAAGTTGTGTAACGAAATATCGAATCTGAGTTTGGATTTGGTGACGGGATTGGAGAGTCTTGGCCTGCAACACCCGCCTGCAATCCTGTAGCTCATTTAGAATGACACAAACACACACACGCATGCACAGGCACACACACACGGAGCAGGGAGATATAGGTTAGAGCTATAGAAGACAGACAGATAGGTGAGAGACAGGTGGACAGGTGGTTTCTAAGATATACTCCTGTGGATCTTTGAGGAGAGTCAGAATGGGGCGGCAGTAGCTCAGTGGGTAGAGCGGGTGGACAGAGCGGGTCGTCCGGTAACCATAGGGTCGGCGGTTCGATCCCCTTGGTCCCCCCTCCTCCTCCAACTGTCCACATGTCGAACCCCACATCTTTACTGATTGTAAGTCGCTTTGGACGAAAGCGTCTGCTAAACGCCCCCTTTACCCTTTGGACGTATGGATGGATGTATATGTGTCTCTGTGCATTCGTGTGTGTATTCGCCGTGCACGTCTGTGTCGGTGTCTCTGTCCCGCGCCGTGTCCCCGGCTGGCCGCTGATTAGTGCGGGACGTCTGGAGACACTTTCTGCACGGTTAAATCATTCAGGGACCGTCCACTCTGCCCCGCAGAGGGAGAGGCACACCGATATATTCCCTGCTCACAGGCCCCTTCCAACAAATGTTCCCCTGAGTGTGCCCACGACGTCCAGCCTGTTTATCTCTCGCTGCCTCCACAGGCCAGCCCCTTACTTAGGCCTTTGTTGTGTCTCACTTTCTCCCCCTCCCCTTCTGTCTCTATCTCCCCCGCCCTCTGTCTCTGTCTCTCTGTCTCTCTCTCTTACTCGCTCGGCTTCTAACTCTCTCTGTCTCTGTCTTTGTCTCTCTCTCTTGCTTTGTGACTTTCTGTAACTGTCTTTCTCTCTCTCTCTCTCTCTCTCTCTTGCTCTCTCTCTGTCTCTGTCATTGTCTCTCTCTCTCTCTTGCTCTCTTGGTTTCTCTTTCTTGCTCTCTCTATGTCTCTGTCTTTCTGTCTCTGTCTATCTCTATCCCTGTCTTTGTCTCTCTCTGTCTCTGTCTTTCTGTCTCTGTCTATCTCTGTCTCTGTCTTTGTCTCTCTCTCTCTTGCTCGCTTGGTTTCTCTCTCTCTGTCTCTGTCTTTCAGTCTCTGTCTATCTCTATCCCTGTCTTTGTCTCTCTCTGTCTCTGTCTTTCTGTCTCTGTCTATCTCTGTCTCTGTCTTTGTCTCTCTCTCTCTTGCTCGCTTGGTTTCTCTCTCTCTGTCTCTGTCTTTCAGTCTCTGTCTATCTCTGTCTCTGTCTTTGTCTCTCTCTCTCTCTCTCTCTCTCTCTGTCTCTGTCTCTCTTGCTCGCTTGCTTTCTCTCTCTCTGTCTCTGTCTTTCAGTCTCTGTCTATCTCTGTCTCTGTCTTTGTCTCTCTCTCTCTCTCTCTCTCTTGCTCTCTCTCTCTCTCTCTCTCTCTCTCTGTCTCTGTCTCTCTTGCTCTCTCTCTCTCTGTCTCTGTCTCTCTTGCTGTCCTATTTTCCATTACATGTCTCCATGCTGTTGACTGTGTTATTTCTCTGGAGTCCATGAGGGTGTATTCTCGTGGTACACCTCTTCACCTTGCTCAGCATTATCCTCGTCTTTCTTCTATTCTTTTCTGTCGTCTGTTCATCCTGCTGCCATTCTCCTGAATGCTCTGTGCCACGCTGTGTGCCTCTGGGGAGCTCGCTGAGAGAGATGTAGTCAGAGACAGGTGACCGAGAAAGGCGAGTGACGAAGACAAAGATAGGAGATTGTGTGTGTGTGTGCGCCTGTGTATGCTGTATGTGTGTGTTTTGTGGTGCATTAGGTTGTCCTTCAGGAGGCAAACGGTATACATACACACACACACACGTACACACACACACAGACACACACACACACACACGTACACACACACACACACACACACACACACATACACCACATATAGTCACTCAACCCACTTCCCTCTCTCTCTCTGTTAAATGCCCCGTCTTCACACAATAATTCCTGTTCATTTTGCTTCCCTTCCTTCCTTTGCTTCCTCTCATCCACTGTCACTCAACTCTCTGACCCTGACGCAGGTTCAGAGTATCAGAGCTCAGACCTTCAGCTGACCTGAAATGAAATGAAATCAATCTGTTTAGGGGAGGGAGGGAGAGAGAGAGAGAGAGCAGAAGAAGTCTAGCAGAGGGAATATCGGTAAAGGAAGGATGGAAGGAAGGGGACGAACAAAGACTGATTTAAAATACAATAAGGTGGCGAGCGCCAGAGCGGTAGGATGAATCCCATTAAGACGCCACGGCGGAGAGGAACACGCGGAACGGACCTCCTTCAAATACCACAGGCCTCCTCCAACCGTGACCTTTCAACTCAATCAAAGCCGCTGCGCTAAGAAACGCTGCGCGGAAACCGTTTCCCGTATCGGAAAGAGTGCAGCGACATCTCCTGCAGCCTGGAGACGGGACGGCCTCCGTGGTAGACTGACGCCTGACTGCGCACCATAGAATCACGGTTCCTGAAGGTTATGAGCGTCAGCCGTCAGAGGTAGAAATACCACAACACCGGTGGTACTCAAAAACGTGGCGTGCGGATGATGGCCAAGGTGGGGCATCGAGAAGTAACGCAGTCTGGACGGGTGCGCCGTGCGCTCCTGTTCACTGCTGAAACAGCAGCGCTTGGATTGATTGTTGAGTGACAACACTCACTTTCTTTAAGAAATGTGCACACAATTTTGTCCTGAATTCAGCAAAGATCAGGCGCTTGGTAAGTAGAGTGACAAATTAAACAATATTGAAGCCAACTTGTGTTTTGTAATTGGAGGGAGAGAGAGGAAGAGGGAGAGAGAGAGGAAGAGGGAGAGAGAGAGACAGAGCTAGAGAGAGAGACCGTGGGAGGCCTATGGACAACGTATACAGACTCTCCCCCATTTTGTCTCACAGTTAATTAAATGTTCGATTCCAGTGCTTTGGTTCGTCTAATCCGCTTTAATTAAGACACTAATGAGAACGAGCCTTCATACGGGGGGATCAGAATAGAATAGCAAGAAAGAACAGAACACGGAGGGAGGAGGAGAGCGAGAGAAGGAACCACACCGACGCAGGGGGAGAGAGAGGGAGAGAGAGAGAGAGAGGGGGATGAGCGACTCAAAGAAGTCTCTTGGAATTGATTTTCTGTTATTGTGGTGTTCCCGTGCCGCTGCCGTGCCACACAAGTGGAAAATAATGAAGTCTGAAACCGAAACAAGCCCAGCCATGGGTCCCTTGTTTGTTGGCCAAGTGGGGTTCATGGCTGGGTGGAGGACCCCCAGGCTAACCGGGGCGCGCTAGCAACGCGGCTTAGGGAGACAAAGGACGGCAGACAATGATGACATCGTGGAGACGCTGTAGCTGCTTTGTGTCCCTGTGTTTCCATGCGGATCACGTGAACCAATTCAAACGGGAAGGTCATGTGTGTGTGTGTGTGTGCCCCAGATATCACAATAATAATACGGATAAGAATAATAACAACAAAACAGTGTTACTGTTTAGTTTTGGATTGCAACATAATACCAGCACGAAAAACAATAAAAGGAAACCATTGAGGAAATACAAACACAACGAAACAGCCTTTTACACCCCCAGAGCTACAAACTGGTGGCCGGCACTGGTATTCTGTGGCTACTACCAGTCCTGTTGAAGAACAATGTGAAGAAGGTCTTGAAAGCCTGAATGGATTTTGAATTTTGAACTCCTGAACTCCTCAATGGGTGGCAGGCACAACGTTTCAAACAGATTTGAGGACTCGTCTCTGCTGGGTCGCCCAACAAAAGCAGCTCTGTCTTTCGGTGTGTCTTCGTCCTCACCTCAGCAAGGCCAGCTCTCCTGGGCAGGACCAAAGCCGTTCATAGCAGACCGTCGACCTTCACTTCATTTGAGTGGCCTTCGCTAAGAAGGATGTGATAGGATAGGGTTAGGATAAGATTGAAGATTAAGACATTGATTAAAAATGTTAAACAACTCTTAGGATTGTTACATGACACAATTAGTTTGGAAACACATTTATCAATTAACGTGAATGATATCCCTCCATCACCATTGTTTGAGTTGTGTTAAGTTACCAAAAAGATGAATTTGAACCTGATCCGAACCCGTCTCTCGTATCACTTCGCCTCTCTTACTTAATTTTGTCTTTTTATTGCTTCTTTTCTAACACATTCTCTGTGTACTATCTTCTACACCTCGGAGTGTAAATGGAGTTCAGCAGAGAATAGCAAGAGTTCACACTCATCAACTGATCCAGCCATTTTAAGCCATTAAATATAATTGGGTAATCGTAATGGAGCCGTCTATTGACTTAATGTTTACGGCAAAGACACTAATGATCTACCTAAAATAACTACCAAGGGTGAGGAACGTTAGGCAGTGCCAACATACACCTCACTGTGGTCAGCGATCACCTCCTTTCAGGTCCAGCAACTCAACTCAACAGAATCTCCACATGGGTTATGTGCTGTCTGGGATTTCTCCACAGTTCAAGTGGATATGAGTTACAAGTGAGGCTGGGACCAATCAAAGAGTCAGAGTCAACATTGGAGGAACCGTAAGCCAAACACACACGGGAGGGAGGCGGGCGACAGGAGATTTCAATATTGCACACGTGGGTTGCATTGGATCATATCTCCTTCTCTGGGATGTGCTTTGGCTCTCGTGGGATTGCTGGCAAGTGGTTCTATTGTGCTTCTTGCTGAAGGCCATGCACCCACTTTCAAATGTCTGGATGGAGGTGAAAGTGGTGGAATTATCCACAGGTTAGACTAAACAAAAGTGTCAAGTCAAGCTGCTTCAATGAAGACGGTGGACAGACAGTATGTGCCCACGCACAGGCACACACAAACGCACGCACACGCGCGCACGCACACACGCACGCACGCACGCACACGCAAATCAATTACTTGTAGACTGGCCGGCACTCACTCAAGAGATTTCATAAACAAAGGAGCAATTGTGAATTATGTTCTGAGACACCCTCATACATAAATACATGGCCAGGAAGCCCATGCATTGATCAAAGCAGAGAGTCACGTGCACACACACACACACACACACACACACACACACACACACACACACACACACACACACACACACACCCATTGCCGCCTATATGTTCTATACGTGTCTCAGTGGGAGTCCTGAGGGCCACCGCAGCTTACTGCAGTGATGAATAAAACAACAGGCGCACTGAGACGTGTGTGTGTGTGTGTGTGTGTGTGTGTGTGTGTGTGTGTGTGTGTGTGTGTGTGTGTGTGTGTGTGTGTGTGTGTGTGTGTGTGTGTGTGTGTGTGTGTGTGTGTGTGTGTGTGTGTGTGTGTGTGGGGAGAGGTTCTGCTGAGCCATTCAGATGAATCGGCAGTATGGGGCTGTGGCTGACTGGCTGGATGGATGGATGGATGGATGGATGGATTGAACGGGCGGTGTGGCCCAACGGACTGCCGACCGGCCGGCTTGACTGGGGGTGGGGGTGGAGGCTGGCTGGCTGATGGGGGGGTGGGAATGCTGGCTGGCTGACTGGATGGCGTCGTGTTTGGCGGGGATGCAGCCTCTGATGCGCGCGTCCTCCGCTCGGAGCTACAACGTATGTGTGTGACACGTCGTCGCGGGATCGCAGTCTATTATGCCGAGGACATAATTCATGGGAAAAATACCTCAGTGTACTTGCTAGTGAAACGCAAGCAGCATAGACGGCAGACTCCCGACGTGAACCAACGGCAGCCCCCCCCCCCCCCCCCCCCCCCCCGCAAACACTTTGGCTCTGGCTCGCACGCCCTCGCACGTGCACACACGGCATGCCGTGTGTTTAAACACACACACACACACGCACACACACACACACAGACACACACACACACACACACGTGTGCGCTAAATTTGTGACCCTCCCATGCTCCGTTGGCAGAGCATGGCGCCAGAGTTTGGAGTTCAGTCCCTGCAGGCCGGGGGGGGATACGTCCACCAAAATGCATATATTACGTTTAATTTGGAATGTCTCTTAATACTGTTAATGCTACCAAATAGCCCCCCACCACCATGAGCTCCACGGTCTCATTCCACTGCCGGAAGCTCCGCGCCGGCGACATGATGGGATTTCCATCCCGTATTAAGAGGCCGCTGATTTAACATGACTGATTTAACATGGCTGATTTTACATGACTGATTTTTCATGGCTGATTTAACGTGGCTGAATTTACGTGGCCGGTTCTACGTGACTTATTGTACGTGACTGATTTCACGCGACTGATTATAAGGCACCTGATTTTACGTGACTGATCTTATGCGCCTGATTTTACGTGTCTGATTTTACGCGCCTGATTTTACGTGACTGATTTTACGCGACTGATTTTACGTGACTGATTCCACAGGGGATAATCCGGTCGGCCGCGGGCAGCGCGAGGTGTTTGCGCAATCCATCGCGCTCTCATTGAGACGGATGATGTTGTCTCCTGAAAATCTATTAATTCAACGCAATCATTCGTTAAGAGACCGTCACGATTATTCCCCATTATAATCAAGGCGTGCGTACGTGCGTGCATGTGTGTGTGTGTGTGTATGTAGTAAGCAGTTAGTGTGTGTATGTAGTTATCTAGTTAGCGCGTTAGCACGTCGGTCTCCGTGACCATTTCGACATACTTGTGTAACACTCGGTGAGGTTCACAGCTGTTATCTTAACGGCAACACACACGGCGTGGGCATGAGTGCACACACTTGAGCACGCGGGCTTTTTGTGTGCGTAGTA
>JAXIVH010000026.1:662909-692043 GCA_036785325.1 Urophycis tenuis | reverse complement strand
GAACATGAGACGGGGCCTACAGAAGGGGTTCAGGTGTGCAACGGATCAGAAAAACACAAAATAACCAGTGAAAACGAACGAACGTCGTGGGGGCAGATCAGTCAGAATCACAGCGTGGATTACAGCCTGTCCGGCAAAAAAAAAAAGACACGCTATCAGTGTTGAGGAGAAGATGATCATAATAATAATGAGATGGCCGCCATGCATGAGATTAAATTAACCGAACCCAGCAGTAAACAAAAGAGAAAAACAATCCACGCTGAATCCTGGCCTGTCTGCGGGGGTCTGTGGAGCGCGGTTAACCAGGCCGGTTAACCAGGCCAGTTAACCTGGTCAGTTAACCGCCGGCCTGTGAGGTGACCTGGTCGTTTAACCTGGCCGGTTAACCTGGTGGCGGTTAACCAGGTCGGTTAACCAGGCCGGTTAACCTGGTCGGTAAACCAGGCCGGTTAACCAGGCCGGTTAACCTGGTCGGTAAACCAGGCCAGTTAACCTGGTCAGTTAACCGCCGGCCTGTGAGGTGACCTGGTCGTTTAACCTGGCCGGTTAACCTGGTGGCGGTTAACCAGGTCGGTTAACCAGGCCGGTTAACCAGGCCGGTTAACCTGGTCAGTTAACCGCCGGCCTGTGAGGTGACCTGGTCGGTTAACCTGGCCGGTTAACCTGGTGGCGGTTAACCAGGTCGGTTAACCAGGCCGCATAACCAGGCCGCTTAACCAGGCCGGTTAACCTGGCCGGTTAACCTGGTCAGTTAACTGCAGGCCTGCGAGGTGTTGGCAGCACATCCCAGCAGAAAACACTCCGATAATGTCAGAGCCTCCGACGGCCCATGAATCACCGAGCAGCAGGACACCCTGGGAGTCCTGCTGCCTGCAGGCAGCCCCCTGAGTGGTCCGGGGCCCCGCTCAGGTGGGGGGGGGGGGGGGGGGGGGGCGACGGCTAGGGTGCTTTGTCAGCATGCGGAGAAAGTGGCTGTGAACACCCGAAAACGAGACGTCCAGGGTGACAGCCCCCCCAGCAGGGAGGGGAGCGGGGGGGGCGGGGGGGGGGGGGTTCAGCTCAGGGCAGCGGGAACACGACGGGAATGTGTTATGTGCCGTCTTGTCAAACTCAAGCCTGACCTCAGACGCATATAAGCTTCAGGTCGAACTCAGACGGACTGTGGCCCCTACACCGAGCGCTGGGGGAGAATGGTAATGAACGGACGGGCCGGCTCGGGTCCACGAGCCTCCGACGGTGACTCCGCCCCGCCTCCTGGCCGCTCGGCCCGCCGTGTTTCCTTTTGGGGCCGAGCCTCTTGATATGCGTTGTAGGAGAGAGGCTGACTCAACGCCGGAGCTGGGCTCGACTCGCCCGGAGACGGGCGCCGGGGGGGAATCGAGGCGGGATGCTGCAATGGACCTCCAACACGTGTAACCCGCGGCAGAGGACTCCCCCGTGGACCGGGCGTCCCCCCACGGAGCTGCAGCCGGGGGCGACCCCTCAAGGGTTCCATGGCAGGCGTTAGGATTTACAGCGCCGTCGGCATGGCAACGCGCTTCGGCACAGCAGGACGCCGCGTCGAGCCGACTTTGAACGGCATTGTTGCGTGATTCGTTGAGACCCCCCCCCCGCCTGGCCGTGGTCTCACGCCTCAACAGGGGGGGGGGGGGTGGGGGGTCACAGGGGCTCACAGCGTTGGCTCGGCTGGCGTCGCGAAAACTGCGAGTGTTCCGATGCGTCATTGGAAAAAGTTTCAAACTGTTGAGAAATCCACTTCATCCGCGGCGACATTCTGATACAAACCGTTACGAACCTTATTTAGAAAACTCTGCTCACCAGGGCCCAGCCCGGTGCCAAGTGAGCACTGACAAAACAGGTTGGAGCGTCTGCGCTGGCTTTCCCTGTGGCTGAGGACGATATGCTCGCATCCAGCCTCCTTCCAACCCCGTGGCATCCTCTCTCTCTCTTTACTTTTTTTTTTCACCGCGGAGTTTGGCAACTGTGTGTCTCTCATATTCCCCTTCTGCCCGCCCCTCTGAGTGAGGTTGGCGGTGATCGCCATCCCCCTGGCAGAGGTTAAGATATTTGTACCGTACGGAGATCCAGCTTGGCGCTCCCTCCGCCCTGTTCTGCTCCCGCGCCCTCTGTGAGCTTGGCCTCCTCTCACTGGGTGGGGGGGGGGCGCCGTGTGTGCAGCCCGCCCACGGTTCTTGGCGCCGGAGCCGGCGGGCCCGCGGACCTCTGCTCCGGGTGCCGTGGTGTCAGCTCACCGGTTCACCGAGTTCTGGCCGCTTTGAGCCGGTGGCTGGCGGCGTGGGTTGGCGGTCGTGCAGTGTAATTGGGACGTGAGGTGAAGGTGCGAAGGCGGAGACGAGGCGGTCGGGGCTCCGGCCGGGCGGCGCTGCCGTGGTCCGGGGGAGGGGGGGGGGGGGGGGGGGGGGTGTTTGTCATGCTAAGAACCACCGCTTTGCTCCCCGCCGTGACGCAGAACCCACCCATCCCCTGCGAGCGCCACGCTCTACTCAGACGTGTGTGTGTTCTTCAGCTGTCTGTCTGTGTGTGTCCCCCCGTCCCCCCCAAGGTTCTTCACGGGTTCCATCTGGCCCCACCAATCAAACATGTCCGTGGCCGGCGGTGCTGGTGGGTGGTGGGTTCTACAGGGTGGGGACATCAGCGGTGACATGTGGCACTGTTTGAACTGCTCTCCCTGGTCCCCTCTGTGTGTGTGTGCGGGCGTGCGTGTATGTGTGTGTGTGTGTCGCGCCCTCGTGTGTGTGTTCGTGTGACGCGCCCTCGTGTGTGTTAGTGTGTGTGTGTGTGTGTGTGTGTGTGTGTGTGCTTATGTATGTGTGTGTGTGTGTGTGTGTGTGTGTGTGTGTGTGTGTGTGTGTGCGCGTGCTCTCCTGGTCCTCCGTGCTGTTCCTGCTGCCTGCCAGGACACCCTGGCTGCCAGATTGCGCCCTGCAGGTTAAGGCGGATGTCAGCTCCGCGGGCCGCGGCCTCAGTGTCCGCCCGCATGGCTTTCTGTGTGCCGGAGCGGGGTGTGTGTGTGTGTGTGTGTGTGTGTGTGTGTGTGTGTGTGTGTGTGTGTGTGTGTGTGTGTGTGTGTGTGTGTGTGTGTGTGTGTGTGTGTGTGTGTGTGTGTGTGTGTGTGTGTGTGTGTGTGTGTGTGTGTGTGTGTGTGTGTGTGTGTGTGTGTGTGTGTGTGAGGTCGCAGGGGGGGTCTCTTATGGGGACTGTGTGCCCAGGGTTGGGGGTTTGTGTGGGTGGGGGTGGATGGGGCCACACACAGTGACCTGAGGTGAGTGAGTTGAGTGAGATTATGCTGCATGTATATGCATATATGTACTTGGAAATTGCAGCAATCTCTGCAGATTTGATATTAAAAGAACAAGAGCGCGTTCATAATGCCCATAATTATCATTTGCTGGCGTGATGGTGAATATCGGGGTGTCGCGGCATCATCTCCCTCGCCCTGATCGCAGCCTCCCCTCCTCGTTCACTCCCTCTCTCTCTCTGCCTCGCTTTCGCGTGGCCGTGTCGATTTTTATGGGAACTGCCTGCATGGTGGGCGTTCAGATACAGGGTGCATACACACACACAACCACACAGACGCACACACACACACACACACACACACACACAGACGTACACACACACACACACAGACGCACACACACACACACACACACACACACACACACACACACACACACACACACACACAGACGCACACACACACACACACACACACACACAGGTCTACGCACACACACACACACAGACGCACACACACACACGCACGCACGCACGCACACACACACACACACAGATGCACACACAGACGCACAAACACACACAGACGCACGCACACACACACACACACACACACACACACACACACACACACACACACACAGAAGCACACACACACACACACACACAGAAACACACACACACACACACACACACACAGACGCACACACAGACACACACACACAGGCACACAGAGTGAGTTTGAGGAGGGCTCACGGTGAGTCACTCTTCACAGCACTTAGCTCCCTCCCTCGTTTGTGAATCAGAAACCCCACGGAAACTAAAACCATGGCAACCGTGGCCCCCTGACTACTAGCATTCCTGACTACTAGCATCCCTGACTACTAGCATCCCTGAATACTAGCATCCCTGACTTCTAGAAACCTTGACTACTAGCATCCCTGACTACTAGCATCCCTGAATACTAGCATCCCTGACTACTAGCATCCCTGAATACTAGCATCCCTGACTACTAGAAACCTTGACTACTAGCATCCCTGACTGCTGGCCTCCTTTACTACTAGCAGTCAGGGACTCAGTCATGACATCTCAGCCTAAAAAGGCCCCATGTCCTTTCAAGAGCACACACACCACACTCCTTGCAACAGCACACACACACACACACACACACGTGCACACACACACACACGTGCACACACCCACGCACACACACACACACACACACACACACTCCTTGCGTCAGCACAAAGACACACACACACACACACACACACACACAGACACACACACACACACACACACACACACACACAGACACACACACACACACTTGCGCTATGGCAACTGCCTTTATGAGCCGGAGATTTGGCGGCCATCACCTCTCAACCTTTTAAAAGCCCCCCCGAGAGTGATTGTGTCTCTTCATGCGGTGGTTCCTTAGAAAGCCTGGTGCG
The DNA here is from genome assembly GCA_036785325.1 of Urophycis tenuis. Classification (NCBI taxonomy): domain Eukaryota; kingdom Metazoa; phylum Chordata; class Actinopteri; order Gadiformes; family Phycidae; genus Urophycis; species Urophycis tenuis. Next base: position 687,331 of record JAXIVH010000026.1, on the reverse strand, counting down.
GGTGTCTCATTGGAGGGAGGCTGTTCTGAGGAGATTGGAGAGGGGTCTCCACTCTTCATGAAGGGCCCCGCTGTAAGCCCTCTGTTTAAGGGGCCACGGGGGTGTCCAGGGGATGTATCCGCCGTGGATACGGCAAGTAACACGACATGGCTTCGGACTGCTTCCTTCACCCATCCAGTGTCCCTGCATGCGTCTCATCATTCCCACGCTGTCTTTCTGATCATGTGTCTGCCTCTCTCTCTCTCTCTCTCTCTCTCTCTCTCTCTCTCTCTCTCTTCCTCCTCTCCACCTTTCTGTTTCATGTCACTGTGCTCCTGCATGTCCTCAGTCATTTCTGCTCATTCTCTCTCAGGGTCCCGGTGTCGTTGTGGTTTATGGGGTCCGCCCCGTTCATTCACAAACACGCTCTCCAGGGCAGCCATATTGTCATTATTAGCACGTGAGTCATTGGTTTTCATATTTCATGGAAGTATCATGCATTGAGACCATAATTAGTGGCAAAACGCTGTGATAATTATATGGATAATACCACCACCACTTCTGCTTTTGTAATAATATCAATCCACAAACCATCAGTGTGAGGCTGGTAATAACACTCGAAAACAACAACCACGATTTGTGCCTATTTCTTAGATATTCAATTTGTGTTTAGACAGACGAATATATCTGCAAGGGAACATTCATGGTAATTATTCATGAATGTGTTTAATGAGCGTCAGGGTGAAAGTTAGGCTCAAGTTTCGCCCTCATCAGCTCAACTTTCTGAACTGGCAACACACCAGAAGACGGCGTCACCCGGTGGGGGTTTCATTACCTCGTAGTAGAACTCTAAGAACCGCGGTTCCCACTGACTTCTGTTCATTAAGACAGCACATTCACCAGCAGGAGGCCAGCTTTGGAGAACGACTCTAACCTTTTGTTACAAGGAAACCCACTTGTAATTAACAAGGATTGTCACAATAAAAGACCAGGGGATTTCGAGACGATGACAGTGCCGGTGAAAAAAAAAATGCAGTAAAAGTTGTGCAGCGCGCTCACAGTCGAGCGAAGAGACGACCCAAACTCAACGCAGGACCGGGGCCACCAGGCGCTGTCCTGAGACCAGCTGTCCTGAGACCAGGTGCTGTCCTGAGACTAGCTGTCCTGAGACCAGGTGCTGTCCTCAGACCAGCTGTCCTGAGACCAGCTGACCTGAGACCAGGTGCTGTCCTGAGACCAGGCGCTGTCCTGAGACCAGGTGTTGTCCTGAGACCAGCTGTCCTGAGACCAGCTGTCCTGAGACCAGGTGCTGTCCTCAGACCAGCTGTCCTGAGACCAGCTGACCTGAGACCAGGTGCTGTCCTGAGACCAGGCGCTGTCCTGAGACCAGGTGTTGTCCTGAGACCAGCTGTCTTGAGACCAGCTGACCTGAGACCAGGTGCTGTCCTGAGACCAGCTGACCTGAGACCAGGTGCTGTCCTGAGACCAGCTGTCCTGAGACCAGCTGTCCTGAGACCAGGCGCTGTCCTGAGACCAGCTGACCTGAGACCAGCTGTCCTGAGACCAGCTGACCTGAGACCAGCTGACCTGAGACCAGCTGACCTGAGACCAGCTGTCCTGAGACTAGCTGTCCTGAGACCAGGCGCTGTCCTGAGACCAGCTGACCTGAGACCAGCTGACCTGAGACCAGCTGTCCTGAGACCAGCTGTCCTGAGACTAGCTGTCCTGAGACCAGCTGACCTGAGACCAGCTGTCCTGAGACCAGGCGCTGTCCTGAGACCAGGTGCTGTCCTGAGACCAGGTGTTGTCCTGAGACCAGCTGTCTTGAGACCAGCTGACCTGAGACCAGGTGCTGTCCTGAGACCAGCTGTCCTGAGACCAGGTGCTGTCCTGAGACCAGCTGTCCTGAGACCAGGTGCTGTCCTGAGACCAGCTGACCTGAGACCAGCTGTCCTCAGACCAGCTGACCTGAGACCAGCTGACCTGAGACCAGCTGTCCTGAGACCAGCTGTCCTGAGACCAGCTGTCTTGAGACCAGCTGACCTGAGACCAGCTGTCCTGAGACCAGCTGTCCTGAGACCAGCTGTCCTCAGACCAGCTGTCCTGAGACCAGGTGCTGTCCTGAGACCAGCTGTCCTGAGACCAGGTGCTGTCCTGAGACCAGGTGCTGACCTGAGACCAGCTGTCCTGAGACCAGGTGCTGTCCTGAGACCAGCTGACCTGAGACCAGCTGTCCTGAGACCAGCTGTCCTTAGACAGCAGACTCAGCGGGAGTTACGCTGGGTACGATTATGATATCAGCGCCTGACGTTCTGTTTTGAGACCGTTTTTTTCCCCCCTCTAAAGGCCTAAGTGCCAGACATTGTTGAAACATTCTGTGAAACATGAATAGGCATTTAATTGCTGTCTCATAAGCGGGTGACGGAACATAGGTCAGGAGGATGAAATGAATATGAAGCATATTATTTTCTGTCTGCCGTCTCAGGGAACTGTTGAGGAAACACGTATGCATGTCTCACTGCGGAGTGGATCTGTTGGGTAGAACAGAACACACAACCGAGCACTCCAGACTCCCTGTGTTTGTGTGTGTCTGTGTGTGTGTGTGTGTGTGTGTGTCTGTGTCTGTGTGTGCGTGAGAGGATTTCTCTGAAGAATGACGATAGATTATTTCAAACAGTTGATCTTATATGTTTGGTACAAGAAAGCCCACCAACAATAAGAGTATTTATAGCTCATTTCACTCGAATAAAAGCAGTAATGATTACCATAATACTTAGTGATTGCCGCGTTCCGATCCTTTGATTGAAGAAGTTTTGTTTCGGTCTCTAAACATAATTTCACATATACAATTAGACTTTGATGTTTCGATGTGTCTCTGTCTACGTCTGCGGTGAGCAGCCGCAGCATGGCGCCCACCGCATGAAGAGAGTCTTATCTGCTGTGGCACCACCTGCCTGCAGAGCAACCCCTACAGGTGACGGAGGACACACGTCCCTCGCTGGGCCCCCCCCCCTCGCTGGGCCCCCCCACCCCCCACGAGACGCGACCGTGCGGCGAGAGCGAGGGCTTTGAACAGCGGTCAGCGTCGTGTTTCCTGGTTCTGGGGGGGGGGCGACTTCACTGAAGACGTTTATTTACGTTCAAATCGTTGGCGATCTCTGAGTTTGCCACTGTAAGAAAAAAAAAAGAAAAAAAAAAAACATCCTCAGCGTTACATTTGCAATATGACCTCTGCATATCCGCCTTCTCTCGCCCACTCGTTACCTTTTCACTGGAGAATGAAGCCAGCGGCACAATGGAAGACCTTGGCTTATTGTTAGCCCGCTATACTCGCTGCATGTCCCACTCCTCTTTCTGTCTGTCTCTCTGCAGTCCTGCCCACCTACTCAGTAGGAAGAAAGCTTCTCTTTTATAAGTGTTTGCATGTGCGTGTGTGTGTGCGTGCAGTTCCTGTATGTATGTGTTGATGTGGTTGTACGTGTGTGTGTGTGTGTGTGTGCATGCAGTTCCTGTATGTATGTGTTGATGTGGTTGTATGTGTGTGTGTGGGTGTGTGTGTGTGTGTGCATGTCTGTGTATGTGTGCGTGTCTGTGTGTGTGTTATTGCATCTCTGGCAGTGTTTGCGAGGTCACCAGAATGAGACCAAACGAGAGGTGTATGAACATAATGGATGAAATTAGTCCTCCTCCACTTGTCAATTGTCATTGTCGCTGGCCTTCTGCAGTGTGATACAGCTCATTACATTTCCTCTCAACTTTTGGGTTGTTTTTAATAAAGCCGATCCAAGCTACACAGTGTTTCTGTTGATCGTTACAGCGTTTCTGTCAACACACAGTGGGTAAACAGTCGGGTGGTATCAGTACAGTACACGCTGTAGGAACAGTTTAATTACAGTCACTGATGAGCTGCATATTGTTGTCTCTGAAACTCGTCGCTTTACCCCCACGGTCGGTACATTGGGCGAACACGACGACGATGTCCCTTCCGAAAAGTACGCAGAAAAAAAACACCCAGAAAGTGTGTGAGGCCGGTGGCTCCTGGTTGCGTTGTGTTCTCGCTTGCACTGCGGCCCTTTGAGACAGCCAGACGGCCATTCCTAGGCGTACTCTTCATTCTCGTTCGACGTGAATGGCCGCCTCATTTCTCGGAAATGGAACCATATTTTGCCTTGCGATTGTCTCTGTGACACCGACACCGTCCACGTGACAAGGCTTTGCGGGACACCGACAGCGTTCGCTTCGCGTGAGTCTAATATTTGTTTAATTCAATAGACAGCCGACACACAAGAGCTTGTGTTTGGAAACAATTAATTATTCGAATAGGCTGTGAATGTACTTCCTCCCCGTCGCACAAACAGCACATATAATTACATTCAGGTGTCATTCAGACGCACTGCCTCAGTCTTTGGTCTGAGCTCTGAGTCTTTCTCCTCGAGCTGTCACCAAGCACGCCACTTCTCCGGTGTGGCCCTGTCACAGGAGTACAATACCACGTCGGTTGAAAACGAATGACAACTGAAATGCTGGTCATTTTTGCCTTGCAGACTGAAATACAGCCACTATTGACGAGCCTCAATACGCGTTCTGTTAACCTGTTTTGTTAAATAATGATTCCCAGTGATTTCCCTTTTTAGAATAAAAGGCACCGGAGATTGACTGTGCATGTGAGTTTAGCGACGGCATGGAATTTTCAAAAAATCCATCGTGGCTTTAGCCTTGTGGAGTCCTATTCAACAAATCCTAAACATCTCATAAAGGAGATTGATATCTCTACTTATTGTGGCCAGTTGTTCCCAGTTGTCCCTCGAGTCGACAATGATAGCTTTTCCAAATCGTTCATTACGTTTCAATACATTTCCTTTGCCATCCCTCATTGTTATGTTCGCAGTGGAAATGGCTAATATATCAGGCTTCAATAATGGGTCTGAACGATGTGATGGTTGAAAGAAAGGGAATGAGACCAATTGGATTCAGGTTTGACAGCTGACATTACAATGTGTCTGATGGAGTGCATGGGGCCGGGGATGTCGTGGACCCCCTGAGATCATCTTATTGCATTGCTCCGGGAGACGCTCAGCTCCTTTGATTAACCAAATCACTGTGTAATTTCCTCAAAGTAGTGGAGATCAATGAAGCTCATGCTTGAACGATGTTATGTGAATGGGGGGAAATTGTGCGTTATTCCCTCCTAAGATTTTATTTCTTTTTTTAATCTAGGCTAAGGTCATGTGCGTTGACTTTGGGCTCTTCACAGTGACGGTTCCTCTCTCAGGAGGACCAGGATATCCCTTTGTAGTAATCTCATCTCCAGGCTTTGAAGTTGGAGCTGAGGTGTGCAGAGATGTTCTACGGGATACACACACATATACGCTCATTTACACACACACACACAAACGTTTTGACTGTTAATCAAACGTATGTGTGGAAATGTATAACACCATTCCCGTCTTGGCACAAACGTATGTCAACACACGCAACATATCTCATGGCTCACTACTTCCCTCCATTGTTGTTGGAGCAAGAGGTGAGGGGAGCAGAGATATGAGATTAATGCGGTGTTCCGTTGCTATGCCAGCTGAGATATTTAAGCTACAAACACATCTCAGGTCATAGTAAGGTCTTATAGTTAGTGCTACCCCACTGACACACTGTACAACCCTCTGTGTGTGTCTGTCTGACTCCTCTGGGTACCTCTGGCTCATGTGCTTCTAAAGACCGGAGCTACTGGAACAGGGAGCAACAATGGAGGTTGCCCACCTTGATAATTATCTTTATTGTAAGATGGGTTTGCAGCACTACAACAAACCGTGCTATGTTAAGAATTCAGAAACTCCACAAAGAAGTTTCAACTTGGAGTCAAGAACAAAAGCTCACACCCACATTAGCTTCTCACGCGCCTGCTGTTCTACACGCGCCAGCAACCAGCTAATGGCCGCGCGTTCTCAAACACACAAAAGACCTTTTTTTTTTTTAAACGGACCCAGCTGACAGCGGGGGGTCCTCAGCATCAAACCGCAGTGTCTGACTACTCGCCCGGCCCGCGGGCGTCCTGGGTTCTGTGTTCCCGGTGGGTTCTTTTGAGTGAACACACACAGCGGGGGAGACGCCTTTGTCTCGTTCCGTTGGCTCGGGACCGGGTTCCACGGCGGCAACCGCAGCACTAGCGTGGCGACGCGCGTAACGGGGATGGGGTCTGCGTCTGCGCTGAGGCGGGGCGGCGGAGCGGTGAGCCACGGAGGCCGGGGCCACGGTGACGAGCCACCTCTCTCTTATTTAGGGGCAGCCGCGGTCTACTGGTTAGGCCTTCGGACTTAACCGAAGGGTTGCCGGTTCCAACCCCGACCAGTACGAACGGCTGAAGTGCCTGTGAGCAAGGCTCCTAACCCCTCACTGCTCCCCGAGCGCCGCCGTTGGCAGCTCACTGCCTCGGGATTAGTGTGCTTCACCTCACTGTGTGCCTCACCATCACTGTGTGCTGAGTGTATTTCCACTAATTCACGATTGGCTTAAATGCAGAGACCAAATTTCCCTCACGGGATCAGAAGAGTAATTCTTCTTCTTCTTCTTCTCCGGACTGTCCGTGGCTGGGAAGTTAAGCGTCCCACGTTGGCTTTTCCCGGAGGAAAGTACCGCGTTAAATGCAGTGTCATTCACCGTGAAATAATGGGTTTTGCTCATGTTGCTTTTTTTGCAGAGATGTCACACAGATACTGCACACATCTGTGTGTGTGTGTGTGTGTGTGTGCGCGCAGCCTCCTTTTCCGTCTCTTGTTTAATGATGATGAGAGTGAATTGTAGAGGAGCTGTTTCATCACAGTGGATCTCTTGGTTTCTGGTGGGTATCAAGTCACCAACCAACCTGCAGGATGTCTTTCAAGGTAAAAAGTAAATGGAATGAATGCACGCAATCATGAATAATGATGTGTTTGACGCAATAGGCGCCGAAAGGGTGGAACAAATCATCCCTTCATCTTTTAGATAGACAGTCTAATCTAGACAGTGGAATGATGTCCCTAAATCTAATCAACCGTCACTCAGTCAAGCGTCACTTTTATTTATTTTCACTCATTTTTGGTCGTACGTAATTATATATTTAGTTTGTGTTTGCCTTCCAGTCAGCGAATGCAGAACATCAAAAGGCAAAGGGCTCAGTGGGTTTTGGTGGATTGGAATACAACATGAGCAGAGGCATGAGATTAGAGGCCACTGTGTGATATTTCAACCACTTAGCACCCCGCAGCGGACTGGGGAACCTGTGATGAATATAAAGCGCTCCTCGCGAGCAGCGGTGCATTGGAGAGATGCAGATAGGGGCGCTTCGTGCGCGACCCGGGGTGACTTCGGCGGGCGGTGGGCGGGCGGTCTTTGGATTAGTGGAAGTCAGAAAAAAGAAGTCTTTCAACCAATTCTTTCAGCCTAAAAGAAAAGTACAAAAATGTTGTACAAAAATAATGAATGCTTATTTTCAGAAACCAGATCTGGCTATTAATTAATTAATGACAAAATTGTAATACATGTAAAATATAATAAATGTCAAATGCAAGAATGTTTTGTATTCTTAAAATAAAGTTAAAAATTGAGCATGAAGCACGGCAAAAATATGTCACATATCTAAAAATATATACTTTTTTTGTCTTTCTCTGTCTTGCGGTTTTATGTTTGCAATTATGAAAATAACTTAATAAAAAAAGAAAAAGGAAGAAGAAATGTATTTCTGGAGTGTGCCGTGTCCGATGGCACAAAGGTATTGAAAAAAACGCTTATTGAAGAAAAATGAAAACGGTGACTAAAAGCCACATTTAAAATCCTTGCCTTGTTCTGTCCTCCGAAGGACTTCAACACAACGTCAAGTTTCCTGAGTTCTGAGGGTGGTGACACTGATACCAGAAGCACAAGTTATGAATGAGCCGGCAGAGGCACTGTGTCACCAAAGCTCTGCCTTCACCTAACACTGCATCCATGCATCCATGCTCTCTCTCTCTCTCTCTCTCTATCTGTGTCTCTCTCTCTGTCTCTCTCTGTCTCTCTCTCTCTCGCTCTTGCTCTCGCTCGCTCGCTCACTCACTTACTCACTCACTCACTCACTAAAACAAGGATTGACCAAGGGGGAAGAAATATGATGGCATCAAACTGGTAGTTGAATGGTGCAGAGGAGATCTCTAATTATATTTGTCTCGTGAAATGTGGGAACAGTGTTTTCTTAGTGCTCGTAAGTCATTTCACTGATTTGAATTTTACATTATCATCCGCACAGATTATACTTCAAACCGTACTTACTAATCTTATTATAATACACTTCACGCCGTGCACTTCATCTGATTTGATTTGCAGCCTGGTGTGTTTGATACTCTGCTACGCACTGGCCTGTAATAACATCAACAGTTTCAACAGCCTACCTCAAGCCTGCGCTGCCTGGAGGGACGTGACTTGGTCCACTCCTACACCGCGGTGACCAGGAGGCTCCGGTTGAAGTGACCTATGCAGTCCTTGTTCTGCAGTCAAGCGCAGTCTGTTTTACCACAATGCTGAACACGATTGCCTTGCCACCTCCGGATGGATGTATACCGTCATGTAATCACTGACGTCTGAGCTTTCACCTCGTTGGATGAATATGTCTCAAAATGTCTGCCTGGACTCACATGAAAGATGGTCCGGCTCTTTGTGGTTTTCTTAACGAGGTTTCTCAACGTCTTAGCTGTGTGGTTCTATCACACTGTGATTATCTTCCTCCTATTCTCTCTCCCTCCCTCTGTGTTTATATTTCTCTCTGTTTCTCTCCTCCTTCACTTGGACTCTCTTCCATCATTCCCTCTTCATCAGGCCGTTAGGGTGGTTGCTGTGGTGATACTGCGAGGGTGGTTGTTGTGGTAGTGTGGTGAGTGGGGTTGTCGTGGTGATGCCGTGAGGGCAGTTGTCGTGATGATGCTGTGAGGGCGGTTGTCAAGGTGATGTTGTGAGGGCGGTTGCCGCGGTGATACTGTGAGGGCGGTTGCCGCGGTGATACCATAAGTTTGATCAGCCCTCTCCTTAGCTGCTGTTGCTGCCTTTGAGACCCACATTATTAATGTTTACTGGCCTGAGAGCCCAGCAGACTTTAAGAGATTAGGGCAAATATGAAATGGAGGGAAAATGCGGTTTAGGTCTGATTAAATAGAAATGCTGAGCACTAAGCATTTGGTGGGGGAGGCTATGATGGATTCTATCAAGGTGCAATGTGGAAGTGAAGCACGGATATTAAAAAAACATAACCAACAGTGTGCAGAAGGACGTATGTATTTCCATGTGTGCGTGTGTGTGTGTGTGTGTGTATGTGTGTGTGTGTGTGTGTGTGTGTGTGTGTGTGTGTGTGTGTGTGTGTGTGTGTGTGTGTGTGTGTGTGTGTGTGTGTGTGTGTGTGTGTGTGTGGGGGGGGGGGGGGGGGGGGGTGGTATTTGAGGAATGCATAGATGAACAGATGGAGGAGAACCACTGAACAGTCATTTTCTCTTCCACACCTCACTCCTCCCATACCCCATTAGACATGTTCCTTCTGTAGGCTCCACTACTTCACCTACACACATTGCCCCGCCCTATTCTCTCTCTCTCTCTCTCTCTCTCTCTCTCTCTCTCTCTCTCTCTCTCTCTCACTTACCCACTTGCCTGCACACACGCATACCCCCCTGCAGAGATGGGGAATCTCTAGGCGTGTCCAAACCAATTAATAATCCTGTCGTTTTCATTTTTGTAAAAGATGTGCCCCTGACAACAAAATGACACCCTGTGGCCTCCTCCAGCTTCTCCTCGCGTGGCCTTCGACATCATCTGACCTTCATCTCATCTTCATCTCATCACCTCACCTTCCCTGTCATTGGTTTCACCCATTCATCCACCGGCCAGTCATCGGCTAACTTGCTGGAACGCGTCTCCTCCATGCTCCTCCATGCTCCTCCATGCTCCTCCGCCCCCGTCCTCTCTGAGATGTTTCCTCTCCCCTCTCGTCTCTGGTCCCCCCCTCCACCGCCTCCCTTGTTGTGATGGCTGACACCACGCCACCTTCTCCTCTGTGGTGAAGTTCCTTGTGAGCTGACGTGATGAACGCTGAATGCTTACGCTCAGGAAACCCTGCGCCCGGGCCTCTCTCTTAAAGCCTTAACACACTGATCCTCGCCGGGACCTCACAGGCACGTCCCCCCTCCCGGAGCTCGGGAACGTCCTCAGGGTTGGGGGTGGGTTGGGGGGTGGGGTGGGGGGATGGGGTGCCCGTGGGGGTCCATCCTGGGTGGCCACCGGCTCTCCCCGCAGTTAGAGCAGCAGCGGCAAGGAAGGCCATATGCTGCGGGCCAATTACCAGGAACCCTCCCAATCTGCCGCTGACGGTCGGCAGCTGCACTTTGCTTGAGGCAGCACTCCCCCCCCACCCCCTCTCCTCAATTTATTCCCGGGTATGAAGCACCCGGAGGAAACACTTTGGATGATTATGTTAGTAATGATTAGTGGATTAGTGTTGACCCTGACCTCTCTCCGCAATGACCAGCATAGCGGGGAAATAAAGCAGCAGCAACGGTGGCTTCTCGTGGGACGTATGGACCACGCCGTTGGGACCGCGCCGCGTACAGCGTGGAAAGGCGCTCGCAGGCCCCGTGTCTCCGGCGGTCTCTCTCCTCGGTGTTGCTGCGTCGTGTCGGCTCTCCGGTCTCTCTGACGGCTCGTCCAATGAGGGGGCGTGTTGTCGCCCCCTCTGTTCTTTTAAACGACCTCCATTTGTCCTTCCACCCTCACTTTAGAACATCTATATGCACAACAACATCAGTGAGAACGACAGTCTGGTATCAAGCGGTCCGGGTGCACCCGAAACTCACCCCTGATTCCCCCCTGAACCAAGGCCAAAGATGTAATTAGACTGTTATGATCAGAGGTTAGTGGGGTTTTCCTCAAAGCCCTGCATTTATTGTTGTTTGTGTGTGTGTGTTTTTGTGCGTGAGTTCCCCTCCGTCGTGCTATTTATATCATCCGGAGGTGTAATTAGATTGGCCACATAATTGCTTTTCGGTGCTGCATTTGTAGGAATAACTTTTGAAGCGACATGCACTTGATGTGCTGGTCGGTGTCTCTGGTGAGATCATGGTTTCCTGTTAGCGTATCGGTGAACCAACTCATGAAGTATGGCTCATTACTGCCATTAAAACAAATGAAAAGAAAAATCCATACCCAAACCTTTTAGGAGTCTGAACGGTGTCAAGTGCGGCCAGATGTGTAATTGCACTTGTGTGGGACCAAGCTAGGGTGTTATTCAGGCGGCTGAATGAGTCCTGAACATTCTGAGTCCTGACAAACTCGCCTCAACATCCAAAAGATCCTCCAACATTTACCCCCCCGGGAATCAGATCAATTGATTACAATTACTGGCTGGAAATGCCTTGCTGATCAATGGGCACCTGATTGTGATTATTCGAGGACTCAACGCCGATCAATACGGGTGTGATCCATGGCTTCAAACAGGCCTCAGACCATGACTTTCCCTCACTGTGAAGACGGGTATGAAGAGAACAAAACACTCCCAGGTTCTGGGCCTTTTATGTTGAAGTGGACATGACAGTCGCTCCTTTTCCCAGACATTATTGTTTGTTGGATAATGGTAAGCCATTCATGTCCAAGAGAGGGATAAACAATTGTGTCTACAAAAGTTTGCATATTGCGCCATTTATATTGTTTCAGGCCTTAGTGTTTGTACTGTTATGTATGCTTGTTGTAAGAGCTGATGTGTTCTTCTGAATCTGCCCTGTCCATTGGTTGTTATATTTATAAGCAACTTTTTTGAGGATGCACTCAACTGAAAAACATTGTTTTTTGGCAATTGGTTATTGTTTAGTTTTTTTTCCACTGATGTTTGACAGCAGTATTTAAGATTTCTGAAATCAGTCATAAGCAAGCTATTGTCATAGTAATCGTGATGGCTCATGGTTTAATTTGTAGATTGTCCATGATCACTGATCGACAACGACAAAGGGACATATATACTGTCCAACATAGTGGTTGTACAGTTGTTTGCTCCTAAAGTCTGCTGAGCTTGCATAACACTCGACCAGAGTGTCTGACTTATCTTTGGTTATGCAGATTGTATTTGTATAACCTTTGCCGCTAACTCACTGGAGTAAGGATTTTTCTTGAGAAACCAAGACATTTTAAACAATAGCTCTAGAGACTTAAGCTAAACGCTTACTTGCTTTAAGCTTAATAGACGACAAAAGCTCTGTATGTCAAAAGCTCCAAATACCACATGCATGGTTGTTAGCTTTTATTAAACCAGACTCCTGTAGCCATTTTACGGACTACAACTACAGTATTTCTAACATTCATTTTTTGAAGGAAAGAACCAAAGTACACAACATGTATGAAACAAGGAAAACACAATGCTAACAGCATCATTTTAAAAGTCCTAATGTGTTGATGCATCCAAAGCATCTCATGTTGGTCCCCACATTATGCCAACGTGAATACAAAAACATAATACCGAGGTCTTCCCCACAAATAACTGGAATATTTCTATCATATTTACCATCCAATTATACACGAAAATATAGAAGATTTTATGTGTTTCCACATATTTACCAAATTTGAAGCATAGGTACTGTCAATGGATCATTGTTACCCCCATTGTTAGCCAGAATGATTATCCCAGGGAAATGTCACCTCACAGGGCCTATCGAAACAAATGGATGGCCCATCCATATATTGACAGACGTACAGTAAGACTTATTGGCTGATCGTCTGACCTTAACCATAATGCATTTGAACTTAATATGTGTTCAATACAAAAGTTGTTCGACAAGAAAATGATCTGCCGTAGAGGTTAAGCAAATTGATATGATAAATGGCTAACCTAGCTGTTTTAAAAACCATGATAATGATGATGATGATGATGGTGGTGTGTCCATCCTTTACACCTAAACACTACATTTTGTCTTTCCCTGGAAGGACTGAAGTACCTTTGTGAATTTATTTATTCATCCCATCGTTGGGGGGGAATGTATTGAATGTTGTTTTATTCATGAAAGCATACCAAACAGCATACCGCTGTCGGCTAGGCTAGGTAACTGGTGAGGTGCGCCATCTGAGGAATGACTCCGTAGACTTCTGATGGCCTAGCCTGATGTCAGCTGTGGTGTTGTGTGTTATGTCACTCGCTTGTTTTGTGTTTGGTCTTATCTGAGCTGGCCTTCTACATGTGTTTACCTTGGATGATAGCACAAGGGGTAGGAACATCTTGTCCTGTTTATTAATGAATGAAAAGTAGCACTTTGGTCCTGAAACTCGACCCAGCATCACAGAACCCTGAGACACTGTACCGCCATCAGCTCAGATCCATTACCTGTTACCATTGACCAAATGCTAACCCCTGCTATGTTCTGATTCTGCTTTATCAGCCACAAAATGGGGAGATCACATTGAACTATCAATCAAATCAAACCAAAAATTGGGCGAAGAAAGCGGGGGACGAATAGAAATAAATGAGGGAGAACCAACCAAATCAGAGGAGATAAAGAACAGGCTTGCATTTTCAGATGAATGCTCTGGCGTTCATCTGTCTTGCATCAGGTGTCCAAAACTGTTAGGGGGGAAAATGAAGGTTATCAGTTTCACAGCGAGAGAGGAATAGATTAAAAAACCGTGTGGACGGGGGCAGGGAAAAAACGACGGGAGGATGAGGGGAGATTGATGCGGGCCGATCCATAGGCTTCAAGTGTACAGGTTCCCAGGCTGTTATTGATGGAAGGGGCGCATTGATCCGGGTGCCATAAATAAACACCTCCACGGATTCTTTATGCAAGCAGACTTAGCGCTGCGCTAAAGGACAAGGAGCACCCTTGAGGAGACCACTTAGCGCTGACTTAGGCCACACACACATTGGCTCCCAGAGAGAAACCTCTGGTGTCCGTAAACTTTACAGTGTAAAGTCGACAAGGTAATGAGAATGGGGTTTACAAGGTGAAGTTTGCATGTAGTTTAAAGTTTGACCAAACTTTACGTTGTTTGCATAACTTGTTACTATATAACAACAACGAAATAAATAGAATTGTATATTTTTAAGTTGTATTTGATGTAAGCGGCGTTTTGTGCAGGTGCGTGATCGGCAAGGTTATGTGGAGCATTCACTTAGACAGGGAAAAGGATGAAGGATGATGATGAAATTTGCTCCTAAACCTTTCCTTTTAGGTCTGAATACCGAAGGGCCATTACGCGCCAGGTAGATTGATGCCAGTGTAAAATGTCTGACGTATATTTTCATTAGGTTTCAAAAAGGCGTTGTTTCAATGAGTTTCATCAGCTCAGGGAAGTCATTCTATGTGTGTGTGTGTGTGTGTGTGTGTGCATTTGTGCTTATTCACACGTTCAGTCACACTGGCACCTAAAGTTGGTGCCTATTTTGTGGCCCTTTCTATGCCTTTGTGAGCAGGAGAGTGGGTTGGATGACACAGAGAGGGAATGACACGTAGCGTAGGACCCCAGCTGGGAGTCAAACCCGTGTCGCCACAAAGAGCCACCCACATGGTCAGCACTCTCGTGGGTTGAGACGCCGCGCCGCCGCGCCACCGCATGCAAAATGGCCGCCGCTTCCTATAGAGTAAGACGCGTTACCTAACGCTCGGTTACCTCATTTGTTTAACTCATGTTGTGTCCTAAAGAGCAGACTCCCCAGGGAGCCACAGGACAACAAATGGCTCCCCCCAAATTACAATACAATAACAAGTAGGCCTTGCTTGGAATGCTTGAGTTTGAAATATTGCCTTTTTTTACTCCCTTTAAAACCCCACTCACCCACCACACCGCCTCCCCCTTCCCTCCCTCCCTCCCTCCCTCCCCCCCACCCCCCCTCCCTCCCTCCCTCCCAATGCTTCCGCGTTTCAAGCCAAGTGTAAAAGCTCCTGGTTTATTTCCTTCCTTGTGTTCCTTTAATATATCACAGTATATATTTTATATTTAGCATATGATCATATCGGTCCTGGCAAACCGCCACACTCCGCCAGTGCGACGACGGGCCGGCTAATGGACACCGTCGGGCCCCAGCGTCTCCAGGTTTTAGGAACACGTTCGATAAAGTCAAACTAATGTTCTTCTGGTTGTCAGCTTGCTTAGGCAGTGGAGTGGAATGCTTACGGTGCTGCCGCCATTAAACGCGCTTTTATCTTGATGTTCGCCGCGACGCCTCTGCCACCAGCATCTGCCGGTGACGGTGAAATGATTTGGGGATATTTCTCGATGACCAACAGCGGTGTGTGTGTGTGTGCGTGTGCGTGTGCGTGTGTCTGTGTCTGTGTCTGTGCATGTGTGCATGAGTGTGTGTGTGTGCGTGTGTGTTTGTCCCTGTGTGCATGCATGGTTTGTGTGTGTGTGTGTGTGATTGTGCCTGTTTGCGTGTGTGTGTGTGTGTGTGTGCGTGCGTGTGAGAGAGTGTGTGTGTGTTTGTGCCTGTGTGCATGTGTGCTTGTGCGTGTGTGTGTGTGTGCACGTGCGGTCGGGTTTTTCCCCTCGTACAGTGTTAGATTCTCATTTGTAGCAGGTGAGCAGGCGCCAGCATCATTACGATGGCTGTGTTTTACAGCCCTAGATTATAATGGCAGTCGCTGCTGCTTCCATCATCTACGCCCCCTGCAGGTGAGATCCTAGGCCTCTGCAAAACAGAAGGCCGCTGTGATGCTGCCAGCCGTGCCCGGGTTCAATGGTTAAAGTGCAATGGAGCAACAGGGAGGGAGCTGTTTTTTTTCCTCTTAAGTGCAGTTTTTTCACGGTAGCTGTGGTTTGGGATTTTTGGATGTGGTTTTTCTCTGCACACACACAAGCACACACACACACACACACACACACACACACACACACTGACACACCTAGGGGGTGTTTTTCCCCGCTCAGATCATATGATTAAAGCCATTGTTTGCAGCAATATGCTACCTGGATGTCACATTTGGAAGTCACAAGTAAAGAATTTAAAAGTTTCTTGGTCTTAGATCAATAAGGATTAGGCATTCTTATTTTCTTCTGGAGTAACAAAACAGGAATGTAGTGACACAAAAGCTTGGGGCACATCACGCCTTTCTTGAAGGATGGTCGTTCCTGTTCGCTACTCCCCTACAGCCACTTCAGCTCTTGCTGTCGGCTGGCAGTGTTTTACTATTTCCATTCTCCCATTTTATTCGAGTTCACTTGCAGTAGTTCCTTAAAGCTGATGGCATTTTTATTTCAACTGTTTTTGGCTGGTTCACCAAAAGCTAAAAGCACAAGTCACAGCTAACCATTGAGCCCGCCGTTTGACGACGGGACGACATTTACCATTCAACGTCACTTTTACGTCACCGACAAACTACAAATGTCCCCGTTTGTGATGTCACAAAGCGGGTCGGCTCAGGCTAGTACCCAACGTGCTTCGCCTGGCGTACGGCTGAGGAGGACGGCGCGAAACGCTCTGAGAACAAGCTGCACAACCACCTTACGCACAAGTCAATTCAATAATAAACACGTATGATAATTAAGCTGCCCTTTTGAAAAGGTGCGTAAGCCGACCGTACAACTGAAGTGTGGACAATTAGGCCGTGTGTGGATTGTGTACTCTCACAGCGTCAAACCTATTAGTGTGTTTCTGTTTCATCATATGCAGGAAATTGCAAGGTTAAATCATATCCTCTTGGAATCCCAAATGTGTAACGACTTATCTGTCCAATAAGCAATCAGCATGCCTCTGCTATCAACTCCTCGACTGAAGGTGCGCTGGTAATCAACAATTAGCCTCTCCTCCGCTGTCTGTGCAGTGAGTTATCTCTGCCCTGGATCCTCCCACAGCTGTCTGTCTGTCTTCTGCCGGTGGACCTCAGAACACAACAGGAAATTAACAATAATTTCTCCGAGAGTCTTACCATGGATTTGATTTCTCAAGACTGTAGAACAAATCAATGGCAATCTCTGATGCGGTATCGTCTCCGAGCTTCTCCAGATTTCAGACAATCGCTGTCTCGACGTGCCGGTACACGCTTATTAGATGACAGCGTTCTGTGGGCCATTTGGGTTTTTGTCTGTTTCGTTTGTTTTGCTGTCTTTGTAGCCACGAACAGAAGTGATTGACTTGCGAGACGCGATCCATTTATGACCCGCCTTGCCAACCGAACAAAAAAAATGCCCGCAAATATCCATTCGCAGAGAAATGGAGCAACGTGGCCATGGCTTCAGACAGGTTTTAACCCTGCCACTTTGTTTCATAATGTAACGTGACGTTCCCCGGTCAGCTGTGGACAAACAACCCCAACATCAGAATGTGCTTTTGAGATTAAAAATCTGTCTCCGTTTGTCAGTTACGAACGATAACGCACGAGTTGAAATATAAGTCAAACATGTATTGTCAGTTGTTTCTCAGTCACCAACGATTACGACAGCTAAAAAATAATTCACTTATACGTATGTATTTGTACAAATATATGTATTTATGTCTCCCCCTCTCTCTCTTTTACATGCTTTATCGTGTTCGTTGCTGGGACTCGTCAACAAAGGTAAGACCATATTTGTATATTTTTTATTATATTCTTGTGCATTTCCACATTATCACCTTGCCAAAGCATCCAAAGAAAAAACAGATTAAATAGGTTTGTCTATTTTCTATTTTGAGAAGGGAAGTGGCTTAGTCACCTTATCACTTTATTCTTGACAGTGCCTTTGTGCTCTCCTGATTTTAAGAGACGTTTCAGGAGCAGTGGATAACATACATATCGGAGGATAAAATACAGCAATGTCGAATAATCTTAGGGCCGTATAATACATCTGTTTGCTAAATCTGTTAAGCAGCAAGTTTTGTTTTGATACGAACAAATCAGGATTTTTCACATGATGCTTCCAGGTAGGAACTATGTATATGCAGGTTCCTCATGTTGTTGTGGTGCTGTTGTTGAAACTGTGAATGGAGCACGTTAGCCGTGATTTACCTTCAGGTTGGAATGTTCCACAAGCGGTGCCGAGCTCCGAGCAGCAGTCAGTGTTTACTGACACTGTTGAATCGTTAACCATTATATTGACCTCCGAGTACACAAGCCAGTCAATAAAGCTCTCAATTCATCCATCCATCCATGCAACAATAACTGCCGTGGGCCTGCTGATGGCAGTATATGCCCTAATTGTACACTCTATTGATTTTAGGGTGAATTGATGTGTGGTATAAAAGTGGTCTACACTCTCTCGATAACAAAACAATTTAACGATGCTGAAGCCCATTTTAAACTCGGCCGTTCCTTGTAATTATGAATGGTAGCACCTTACATTTTGGTCTGTGGCCATCCACCCCCGTGGCTTCCCAATGCCTTCTGACATCAAGTAATGTACAATACACATATTAATCAAGCCTGTGTATGGCGTTGTGCTCGCAGCAATCTCTTCTAATCTTACGCGTGAGAACACTGCTTTGAAGACACAATGACAAACTGGGCCCGTGCGTTCTATGGTCTCGGATACAGGCCACGGGTCAAGATACAGAATCGTGTTTTCCGCAGCATCATCAGTGATATGTTCCCTTTTTTCGAGGAGATCGAGTCAGTTTTCCTATAACACAATAAGGTCACGTCGCATCACGTTATTGTAATCTAGCGAGATGGTATCTGCGTACGTGCCGCCCAAGGCAGAGCCTCTCTGTTTCTGGTTCTGGCTGAGGGGCCACCGCTCTGCAAAGAGAGTCAACAGCGGCCCAGATGTAGCCCGGCCCGCTTTAGATATCCCTATCTGCTGTGCGTGTATGTGTATATTAAGGTGGAACGACGACCGTAACGCAGATGGTGTGATAATAAAGGTTGTACACACCGCAGCAACAGGTGCACAACAGAGGAGATACAGATGCAGTGGGATGCTTGTGGTTTACTGATGACTGCAAATACAACGTTCCAAATGTACGGATGAAATAAAAAAAATGTCTGCAGTAATTCCATATATTTGACGTAATATATTCAGCCATACATCTTCAGAATATCTGTATGCAAAGACCCTCTAAAGAAATACATTTAGAGTTAAATAAATACACCTGAACAACACCCCAAGAAATGAATGCAAAGAGAATCCATAATGTTCAGGTGTTCGTTAATCTTGGCCTGGAAAGGCGAGCACAACTTCTAGAAGTGCTTCTGTTCTGATGAATTGTAGAACGCTATCTCTGTTCTGTTGCCTGGCTCCCAATGAGCGGCTGCCCACCGCTGGGAGCATATTTATTCACATAAACTATTTTAAGGCTGTTGCACACCAAGACAAGGTTGTGCGCAATCTCACTTTTATTAATATGGTCTAATTTAGTTGTTGTCTAAAAGGCCTTTTTCCTTCTGAACGGCCTTCCAGAGTACAAATGCACGATACAGAGAGACTAACTTAATTTCTACCAGAAAACCTCTTGCGGCAGGATGTCTTACTTAAGTAGAAGAAAACAGAATAAAGGAAGATTTTCACTGGACTCCTGTCTGGACAATTGGTTTGTGAGAAGGAGGGTTATTCCTCGGACACACACCAGGTGTATTTCACTTGAAGGGGTGTCTAACAGCGACGCAAGATATCTCCTATAGAGCAGAAAGAAGGGTACTTTTTCACCGTTAACTCTAATCTAAGTGTTTATCCCCTGAGCTACGGCCACAAAATAGCCAAAGACTGCTTTAGAAAATAGCCCGGGGAGGCGTTAAATCTCTGCTTTGACACCCTGCTCCGTGGCACCCCTCTGAACCGCCACAGCACTTAACAAAGGGGAGAATGTAACGGACAGATTGAGACTCTGCCCCCCTCTGGGAACATGCACCCATAAGCTCTCATACACGGCCACATGCACAGCTACATGCCCACACACACACACACACACACACACACACACACAGACGCACACAAACACATACACACACAAACACACACACACACACACACACACACACAGAAACACACGCAAACGCACACACACACACACACACACACACACACACACACACACACACACACACAGAAACACACGCAAACGCACACACACACACACACACACACACACACACACACACACACACACACACACACACACAGAAACACACGCAAACGCACACACACACACACACACACACACACACACACACACACACACACAGACGCACACACAAACACACACACACACACACAGACGCACACACACACACACACACACACACACACACACAGACGCACACACACACACACACACACACACACACACACACACACACACAGACGCACACACAAACACACACACACACACACACATGCACGCACGCACAACTATTTACTCACACGCACACATGTACATCCATACACACAAACGCACCGGCGCATCACGATGTGGCCCTGCTGATCAGAGCCTGACAAGGACCATGTATTGAAACGAGGCAGACACCATGGCTGGCTCCTTCGTCCTCGCCCCTCCCCTCCGTCTACTCCCCTGACTTTCCCTCCCCCATCAAAACACCCCCCCCCCCGACCGCCACTCAGCCCACGCCGCACCTCAATCAGTCTGTCAACCGGCTAATGGTGTTTGCTGAAGGCCCCGTGCTGCCGTAGACAGCTGCCCGACAGGTGGCCATGATGGCCCATCCAGGGCCCAGGTAGCCCCGCCCGTCAGAGAGGGGGACAGGCCGGCTGTCGGCCGTCAGCCGCCGGGCCGTTTGCTTTGAGAGATACCGTTTCCAAAGCAGGGCTCACTGTACGGGAACCGCCTCGCCGGGCGTTGTGTCCGGTCACGGGAAGCGCTCCATCTCGCCAGCCGAGTCTCTGGACTGGCATGTGGAAGTGCTCCCAAAATGGCCGCCTGTGACTCCATTTCAAGATTTAGGAACCGTAGTGACCAATGGGGTTCTCGGGTCAGTGCAGTGGCACTGCCTCCACTGTACGGCAAGGGAACGATGGAAGTGACAATGTGAGTGCAGATATGAGGGGAAGAAAGAGGGTCTTTAGAGGGATCATGAGTGATTTAAAATGGCAGACATGATGTTGAGAGAGGGGAAAGATCGAGGGTGAGTAATAGTTGGGCAAATTAAATTTGTGTGTGTGTGTGCGCACATTTGCAGCTGATTTCAACTGATTAACTGCATCATGGCATCAATATATGAAGCCATTCATCTTTAAAAGATCTGTATGTAAAGTAAAGGCCCTCCAATTAAATACATAAGTGCCCCACTTTTTACAACTAGGACATTCATACACAGACAAATTGTTTTCCAAAAAGTGTGGAATCGTATATCTGTAAATTAAAACCATGCATAAACACTTTGGTTCTTTTCATGATTTGTTTTAGTTGCAGGATTTTAGTGAGGAATCTAGAATGCTTGCAACGCAGTAATTAGTCAACTTTTTTAGGCATGTTTCACAAAAACACGTTCATTCTATATGAATATTTTCTTGTAGGATTTGGTTCAAATACGCTGATTAAACACAAATGTTCATTCAAGGAAAACAAACCTAAAAAGTTTTAAAACAGAAACCCATGGTTACGTAGTGGTGAGATGAAAAAAACGTAGGCGGAGATGTCAAGACAAACTCCGTTTTCCCCTTCGTAGGTTTATTCTACTTTTGCATGAGGTACCTGTAACTGTGTTACTATGACACCAATCAAACAGTACATTTACAATTAGGGCATTAGCAGATGCTTTTATCAAAAGCAACATACAAAGAGTACAATTTACATAAGAAGGTGAAACATTTCATTGCTGCTAATACAGTAAGGTCACCAGAACAAGTTTCAAGCATTTCAATTGCTAGATGTACCATTGCTAGTATACAACATCTCTGACTAAGTGCCAAGTTACAAAGAGCGATGAGAGTGCGAATTACAAAGAGCGATAAAGGTGCCAAGACGTACACCAAATAAGAGCAAGAGGGGAGGATTATGCAGGGTTCAGGTGAAACATTCTGCTGTAAGGTTCGGTTCACCACTATCGCCTTTGAAACTACATTGAAATGATGTTTTCCCTCTCTGAACAGAGGCGAACAGCACTGTGGACTTCAGAGCTAGAGGTAGAGGCCACGTTGACAAGACATCATCGTTAAACACAATCACAACCATTAATCTTGTTACTGTAATAATACAACCTTGCATTTTTAGACTTTTCTGCAGGCTTTATGCGCAAAACAATTGCTTCTACAATTCAGATCAAATCTGGATAATTGAATCGTAGGCATTTTCTAGTGTAAACAGCACCTAAATTTGAGCATCAAAACAACATTGTCTGTTTACACTTGTCACATGTGTCAAATAGTATGTATCAGGAAACAGCATGTGGAGCTGCGTGTGCTGAGTGCCCTGAAAACAAATGACTGAGAGGCTTTATATCTGAGAAGGACTGACGCTGTATTGTTTGCATTTTAAGCACCAGACCCTTCCATTGGCTCACTGTTAGTAATTTCCCAATAAGCATACATGACAACAACTATGAAACAATGTTAAATATGAGCTGATTCTACCCCGCATCATTCTATGTTGTGGCTTTTTGGTGAGTGGATGTATTCACATGTATGCAAGTGTCATCATCATCGGCATATCTGCTCCTGGCGGGGTAACAGGGGGCACATTAACGTCCACCTGACTTCCAACAGAGTTCTCGACTTCAATGTCAATCATTTCACGCCCTTTGTAGGGTTCACCCTGTTTGAATTTAATTAGTATATCTGTATATCTCTGTATATCTCACACACTGTATCTCTCAACACACTATCTCTCAACACACTGTATCTCTCACACACTGTATCTCTCAAAACACTATCTCTCACACACTGTATCAACACACTGTATCTCTCAATACACTGTATCAACACACTGTATCTCTCACACACTGTATCTCTCAACACACCGTATCTCTCAACACACTGTATCTCTCAACACACTGTATCTCTCACACACTGTATCTCTCAACACACTATATCTCTCACACACTGTATCTCTCAACACACTGTATCTCTCACACACTGTATCTTTCAATCATTTCACGCCCATGAACTCACAGCACATCTCTCAAACACTGTATCTCTCAACACACTATCTCTCACACACTGTATCAACACACTGTATCTCTCACACAATGTAACTCTCACATCACATCACATCTACATTTACATTTAGGGCATTTAGCTCTCTACCTATTCTGTCTGTCTCTCGTCCTTCACCCTTGCGATCTCTCACTGAGGCTGTGGAAACAGAGATCTTAGCTTCCCACTCTGCTCCATACACCTTATTATCTTCAAACACACACACACAGACACACACAAACACACACTGTTGTGGAAAATATGAACCACACACAACGCACACGCACACACCTACTCACACCTACACAAAAGTTCTAGTGTTTGAAAAGCCACGAGCATGGTCATAAGTTCTTTGAAGGAAGTGAGAACATGCCCGCATTTCCACCACCATGTCTCTCTGGACCACCATGACCCAGCGTGAGAAGGTATGCCTATAGGGAGAGAGAGAGAGGGAGAGAGAGAGAGAGAGAGAGAGAGAGAGAGAGAGAGAGAGAGAGAGAGAGAGATGAGAGAAGAGAGAGAGAGAGAGAGAGGAGAGAGAGAGAGAGAGAAGAGAGGAGAGAGATAAGAGAGAGAGAGAGATGAGAGAGAGAGGATGAGGAGAGAGGAGAGAGAGAGATGACCGTGTTGTCAGCAGAATGAGCAGTACTTGAGGAGAGAGAGAGAGAGACGTGAGTGTGTAGGGGAACATGTGTACATGAGTGTGTATGTGTGTGTGTGTGTCAGTACATGTGTATCTGTACTTGTGCATGTGTGTGTGAGTGTACGAGATAGAGCTTACTTTGAGGGCTCCTAGATATCTTCACCACTGTCATGGTTCTCTTCATGCGACCTCTGTGGAAGGTCAGTGGACTCTGACATCAGGCCAACGCAGGCACACGGATATGGGCTTGCCAGGAGGTCTCGGTCTTCTAACCTGCAGATACAGAGGTTGGACACCCCCATGCCAGTGTTACCCTAGCAACCTGCTCCATCCCTCACCACCTAACCATGACTGCTTGTGGGAAGTGCTTTGAGAAGTTTGTGATCTCAGGAAAGTGGAAGAATGACATTTAAGTATGAAAATGGATGTAAATGTGTATGTTTTACAGCTCAAATAAGCTTTGGAAAGGTCTCTCTTGGATGGACATCACTGAACCTTGCAGGGGAACGGAAATGAGAGAGGGAGGGAGTGGGGGAGAGAGAGAAAGAGAGAGAGAGAGAGAGAGAGAGAGGAGAAGAGAGAGAGAGAGGAGAGAGAGAAAAGGAGAAGGAGAGAGAGGAGAGAGAGAGAGTTGATAAAAGGGCACATATACTTTGTGACAACAATCAAGTGAGGCAGCAGTACGACTTGATGTTCAAGAGGTGATATTTAGCTTCATGCAGAATTGTTGCATTTCAACGGCAATATGATTGGTCAGATTTGAAACGGCAGGCGCAGTCGT
>JAXIVH010000026.1:638305-662709 GCA_036785325.1 Urophycis tenuis | reverse complement strand
AATACAACAATCAGCAAATGTGGGCCACAGACTATTCAGGGCTGCAGACACTATAGTCTGTGTGTACCTGCATGCAATGTGATGCGAAGCAGGACTTCTCCGTGTAGCACACCAGAAGGGCTTCATCTCCCTGCAGACAGGCACTAGGTTTGATGCCCGATGTCCACAGCCTACTTGATGGTATCCTTGTGCAGCATGCCTTAATCCTACCTCCTCAATGTCATTTATCTGAATGTACTGTGAGGCAGTGTGGATGAAAGTGCTAAATGAATGAATGGGGATAGGCTGCAACCGGACAGGTGCATTTTAATGTACTAATTAAGATGAAACCATTGCTGTCCGTTGTTAGTGTCTAAGTGTTGAAACAATGGTTAATTGTATGGTTCATCCTATTCAGTTAAACATTTATCCTATCATTCGTCCTTCCCTCCACAAGTCCCATTATACCGTAGGTGTTTCGGGAGCGTGACATGAATTTGAATGCAAATCTGAGTGGAAGCGCTGGGGAAGACCCGAGCATGGATGCCGCAGAGCAGACCCAGAGTGTGCTGCTGGCAGGAATCGCAGGGCAACAGTACAGAGCCTGTTATGCCTAAATCTAACCTGCGCCGGTCCCCACACTGCCGGGGCACAGCTGGGAGATGGATCCTTTGATCTAGCCCCTGTTGTCGGCCCGTGGGTACCTTTTAGCTTCACGGTTCATCTCTGAGTGTGAGCAGACCTGGTGGACGCTGTTGCGTCGGTAGTCTCTAGTCCGTCGTGCTGTGGAGTCCAGCCCCCACAGTCCTGCACATCTGCACCTGGTTGCATTCACACCAAAGCCTTAGGCCATATGGACTTTTTTTTTGTTCTGTTAAATGTGTAATTCCATCACGCCCGAATACACAATGCACAAGGCAATAAGGATGATAACTTTTTCACAAATTATGATGATTATTTTAACAATTGACCATCCCCTGCGTTCCATTAATTATAAGCCGTGTGAGACTACGAGTCAGACTGCAACAACAATGACATTGCGTGTAAATTGTTTAGAAAATAAACACACTTAAACTGTAAATGGAAGCCATTAGTGGCTGCGGTGCTAGAACCCAGGCCCGCTAATTGCCCTCGCTCCCCTGACCGGGCCGACGGAACTAGAAGCAGGGCAGGGTCTCCTGCAACGCCCCATGGACCTGGTAGTGGAACACCTTTGCTGCTGCAAACTGTGCGTTGAAATGAGTCATATTATTAGCGTTGCGTATGGTTTTATGTAATGGTTATGTTTAGATATATGGCTGAAATGGTCAGGCTGTGGTTTAAGATCCAGTGTTCGGAAGACCGCTGGTAGGTTATGGAGTAGCACTGGTTGCTTTTTTTTTTTTTGGACATATTTCTGAATTCACTCAATTTCGTAAGTCTCTTTGGATCATCAAAAAAAAAATATTATGCAATTGCTCCCATGAATGAATACATGGTTTATGACTTGGATCAATATGAAGGGTGGTTCAGTGTATTGATAACATTACAAACGGTTCCAGTTTGGGGTAGTTTGAAAGGTGCTGCTGTGTTTGGTGTTGAAGGTCAGTGCAGGGATCTGAGTAGCCAGTTCTGCCACTTATAGCCGCTGCCATATTAAGACTAACAATTTCATTGGGGAGAATAGCTCTTGGTGCACAGCAACAGCTGACCCCCGAATGCAATTCCAGTCTCAACGAGTCTGTGGGAGATGCGGGGAGTGAATGCCTGAGTAGCCGTGACTATGGCCATCACTGAGAGTTATTAGTCTCGGACAACCTCAGTAGGCTGGCAATCTCCTTCATAAAACCAAAACTAAAGATGAATGGTTTGGTTTAATATGTTGTGGCAGGAGAGGCCTCTTTTTGGCATCCTTCTCTCTCTCTCTCTCTCTCTCTCTCTCTCTCTCTCTCTCTCCCCCTCCCCCTCCCCCTCTCTCTCTATTATCAGCTGGTCACTCAAGCTCATTTTCTGGTTCCACACTGTGGGGAGTGGTGGCCTATCAGATTCTGATTAGATAGATGGTGTCAGAACTGGAATTCTAATGGTGAGAAAGAGAGCCCGCACGCACACACACACGCACACGCACGCACACACACACACACACACACACTTACACGCACACACACGCGCGCCAGAGATCCAGGCAGATTAATGGAGATGAGTGTAAATAGAAAGGCTCGGGAGACATGCGGCTCCTCTGAACTGGAATCAGAATCACAAATACTTTATTGATCCCTCATGGAAATTGGGTCGCCATACCGTTTCTCTCATTCTATATATATATATATATATATATATATATATATATATATATATATTATATATATATATATATAAGAAAAGTCTTAAGATGGGGGAGATAAGCAGATGTGTGGAGCATGCAAGGGTGAGGGCTGCAGTGATGTTGGGGGAGGGGGGGGAGAGAAGAGAGAGCAGCAGCCAGTGACGGGGGAGGCAAACGTCATAATCAGCTTAGGAAGCTGCTTGCCTGAAGCCGTCACTCCTCCTTCAGCCAACAAAGCAACAGAATCAGACTGTTGCTCTCCTCTACCTGCCCCTGCCCCCCCCCCCCCCTCTCCCTCCCTCTCGCTCTCTCCCCCCGCTCTCCCATATATATCTTTCCCTCCAATATCTCTCTCTCTCTCTCTCTCTCTCTCTCTCTCTCTCTCTCTCTCTCTCTCTCTCTCTCTCTCTCTCTCTCTCTCTCTCTCTCTCGTCTCTCTCTCATCTCTCTCTCTCTCTCTCTCTCTCTCTCTCTCTCTCTCTCTCTCTCTATATATATATATATATATATAATATATATTTCTGTGAATGTGTATCTATTTCTATCTCTCTTATCTCTTATACTGTATATCTATATATAGATATATAATGTCTCTCTGCATCCCTTTGCCACTCATCTACCTCTCTGCTTGATGGCTTGGTGCTCAGCCAGTATTAACTGTAACCAAGCAGGCCTCTTCTCATTATTGCTCTTGGGCAATGCATAGGATGCTGTTTATTCGATTTGCCCATTGAGACGCAGAGACCCCTAGAGCAGGGTTGTGCATCACTGAATCAAGCAGAAAGCATTGCCAATCATTCATTAAGAGAGTCTGTCTCGCCATTGCATGCAGAGGCACTCAAGGGAATTGTATGATATCTAAGATGTGTTGTCATACACTTATGTGGGCATGTGCAAACAAGCACTCACTCACACATATGCGTGCGCACACATTCACACAGGCGTGCACACACATGCACACGCACACGCACGCACACACAGACACACACACACGTTGCCCAGAACTGTCTTCCATGCCGGCCGTAATAAAAAGCTATTGGTGCATCAGACTCCAGATGAGTCTTTCTCAAAGCCCTAGCATCTTGCCTCCCAATACAGTACTGGCCAATAGAATTGAATCTGCCTCCTGGCTGGCATTTCTCTCATTGATTTGTTGCTAGTCGTCCTGTAAGTCTTCCTCAAGTCCAATCGTATTCCTTTGCTTTTATCTATGCAGTGTTGTGATAGCTAGCCATCACTGCTTACTCAACCCATCGGTTCACAGGCCCCAGCCCTTAACTGTACTTCACTAGTTAAACTAGTTTTTATTTGAGCGCGATGAATTCCCTGTTTTATCTCGCCTGCTGCCTTTTATGTTACTTCCGCCCCAACAGATAGATTTGTCACTGTCTGGGTTATCACAGTGTTGGAGACCAGATGCCTTTTGACGAGAAAATGGTTGATCTTGGTGAGGAACACAAAGATGGCTGCCAATCATGCTGGGATCAAAGATGTTTTGGGGCAGCGTGGCTCATGAAACTTTGAGCACACATTTATCCCACGCATTACAGGGCTTTGATGAAATGGTATTTATACAGCCATGAAATAAATGAACACATTAGGGGATTTAAGGGTTATGAATAGGTTACTGTGAGGAGATGCACATTTATGATGCCATATATTAAAGTAAGCTTGTCGAGAATTTCATCCTAATTGTGTTAACTAAATAAGACTTCTTCGTCTTGGACAAAAATAAAGTATGTTGCATAGATAGATAGATAGATAGATAGATAGATAGATAGATAGATAGATAGATAGAAATACTGCTGGGAAATTGCAATGTAGCAGCAGCATTACCCACAGTAACAATACAAAGAATTAAAGAATAAAATGCAATATAAAAAATGTATGCAAATGTATAAATAAAAATAAATTGTGCAAAAAAATAAATAAAAATTGGACGGTTACATTCAGGTACATCTGAGCATTGCTTTGTAATGAGTGTCTAAATACACGTTTGAATTTGAAAGTAGTTCAAATCCTTCGCCGGAATGGTTGACTGATCCCAAATTGCTGGGATGTAAATATAGGGCTGTGCTACTGTCCTGTTGCAATGGGAAGCACTGGCAACACCTTGGACTGTCCTTCATTTGTCAAGGGAACGCAATTCAGTCTTTTCAGCAAACTTTGAATAATTAAATGTGTCATTTGGGGGGGGGGTTCACCACGACATGGGGACAGCCGGACGTTAGCGACGCCAGTCAAGCGCGGGTTGTTGTGCTTGCCGACTGTTGCCATGGCAACCAAAGGTAAACGGCGAGCCCGCGCCGGCAGGCAATCACCTGGACGACGGCGGTGGCGGCGAGCCTCAGAACGCCCAGGCCAAGTAGCCGGACGAGAAACGACAGCAGCCTCAGAGTGATTTTAGAGCGAGCGGCCGGGCCCAGACCGACGCCCAGACGGACGCCCCGACGCGACACGGGCCAGAGCGAGAGGGGCATAAAGAGGGACGGCCGTCCACAGCCAGAGCAGACAAGCGGGTCCGGCGATCGATTCGACACTCGCGGGCCGCGCATACCTAATACCGCCTGCGTGTTGGGCGGCTGCAGAGGATTGTGGGTAATCACCGGGAGGAAAGCAGAAGAGAAGGCAGCTGGCGGATAATGTATTTCTTGAAGTGCCTGTGGCGAGACGCTATGCAGATTGTGCCGCGGTTTGCTTGCTGATGGCCGGAGTCTTTTCTTACACAGAGGGGCCCGTCTCCACCTGGCTCACGGACACTGCAAGGGGGAATCCACACAACAAATACTTGGTTGTTTAACCAACAAACCCCAAATAAACAGGTGGAATGTAGGTCAGTGAATTAGAGGCGTGAGTCATGTTCAAACAAGGGGAATAAAAAGGCGCAAGGGCTGTGTAAAAAAAAAAAAAAAAGAAAAAAAGACGACGACGGTAAATCCAATCAAACAAAAGTAATAAAGCTTATGTCTGGGGGTTAGTCTGTAAAGATCCAGAGAGAGGGGATGGCTGAGAGAGAGCTGGCTGGTGAAAGGCTCTTAAAGTGTCCTGGCCAGCTTCAGGTGTTTGGATGTTAATGACCTCACTCAGCCACGACCACAAAATGGCATCTTTGCGCCATTTTTATTGAGATGTTTTAATGGGACTTAAAACACGGAGCTACATATTTGCCAATTATACTTCCTGGTTAAATACACTTCCTGTTGAATTTTTAATTGGTTAGCTGTAAATAGTCTCTGCTCAGAAACGCACGGTAAGATAGTGTCAAATCTGTGTCAAATAGTGTTAGGTATGATGCGAACGTTGAATATGGAACCGACTATACGAAAAACTATTGAATCTTAATAACAGTATTCAATCCCATTTACACCGCGCTTCTGAATACTCCCAAAACACCTTCCATGTTCAGACGGTCCTGGTATTATCCTATGCATGCCTTGAGCCTCGGTCTATAATCTGTCCTTGTGGGGCCTGTGGTGTGTCCCCACGCCGGTGCAATAGGACCCCAACGCGGGTCAGATTACCACCTGAATACGACCCGGCATGCGAATCCCAACGCCTGCCCGGTCCCATCTGTCCACACCTATCGGTCAGGGCTTCTCAGTGAGATCCCACCACTAACGTTCTCATGACTGGGTGATTCTGGAAATGACCACAATCACCCATTCATGAGAGGCAGCAGCCAAAGACTGGAGATGGAGGCTTCATAATAGTGAAGTAGTCCGGCCAACTTCCGAATGAAACTTTGTGTGAAAAAATAAAACACTAGAATGTCCAACTATTTAACATGTGCATTTTGAGTTGGAGTTGATGGTAATTTATGAAAATGTATACAGACAGTTTTGTATATAGTCTACATTTCTTACAGCTTTAGGGTTTGTGTAGCTATTAGGGAAGGCACTCCTCACAATCAAGCTGTGTCTCAGCCCAGCCTGCCTGGTTGTTACAACCTAAAGTACTGCATAACAACCCTGCATAATCAGCGCTACGATGGTTAACTATTCATTATGCCTGATGGAAATTGCATCAGTGCAAGAGGGGCCCTTCAAGGTTGGGACTCTTGTTGTTAAATATGGTGGACTTCAGACCTCCAGTGGTGAAATTACGTCTCGCTGATCCACGGGTAACATTGTACCATCTAGGACTTCTGTGTGTGTGTGTGTGTGTGTCTGTGTGTGTGTGTCTGTGTGTGTGTGTGTGTGTGTGTGTGTGTGTGTGTGTGTGTGTGTTTGTGTGCGCGTGTGTGTGCGCGTGTGTGTGTCAGGGCTGGCAAAGATATCACAACTCATAAACACTAATTACTCATGAATTATGTATCAACGCATGTTTTTTTGTTGTTCAATTCGAGACCAAGCTGTTTCGCCAATTTAATGAAGGCCTTTTTTTCCGTGAGCGTCTCCGTGCGAAGCGCGGTGCACAACAAAGACGCTGAGCGAAGGCCGCTCGGAGCGCGAGGCTCGCTGTGTCCATTGAGGAGGGCCCCCTGATGGCAAACAAACCTCTCCAATCCACAAACGCTTTCAGCGCACTTTGTGTGTTCCCCCTGAAGAACGTTTCCCCACGTTTGCAGCCACCGTCTCCAGGGCACCGTGGAACAGACCCAGACGTTCCACGTCAGCGGCGGCCATCTTGATTCTCCTGGCTGGCGCCGGTCTACACCCACCCCCATGTTAGGGAGACGGCTGTGACTGGCCCGGCCCGGACCCTTATCTGCTGGAACTCGGGTCTGAGCGGGAGCAGGGCCAGACCATCTGTCCGAACGTGTAGAGCATCACAAGCAGAGTTTCTGTCTCCCAGGCCAACTTTGTTCTCCCTTTTTAATCAAAGCCATTGTCAGATCATTACCAAGGCGCTAACCAACGCAGAGTTTCATGGTAATAATTAGTGGATAATAAAAAATAAAATAAAAATAAAAGTATTGTCGATCTCACAGCTGTGTGTCGCAGAGAAACACGCCTCCGTGCTTTGGACGCGTTCTGACCCGGCTTATGCTGCGTTCTCATTGGCTGGATGGCTGGTTCCATATCACCTGACTCGCCCAACCGATGGCCACGTTTTTGCATTGTTTACTGTTGATTGGGTGCGTTTCACGCTGTCAGATGAGTCCTTTGCCCTGATTTATAGAAATCGGGGCAGATTCAAAGCAATTATCCGAGTAATTGTGTCAGTAACAAACGACCTCAGGCCGTTCTGCGCGGCCACTTTGGATTCAATAGAGAACATTCTACCGATTCAAAAATACAGCAAACACGGCCAGACAGTTTGATGGGCTCTCCGTCATTGGAATTTCAGTTTTTAGTATCCATGGCGATGGGATGGAAGGCGGGCCCTGCTCGCGGGGGCCAGCCGTCGGCGCCACTTAGAGGGGGGGGGGGGGGTGGCAGTTCAGCACGGCGCCCTGGCTTTGTGAGCGGCGCACTCCCGGTTCAAAACGGGGGCTTCGGAGCGTTTCCCACTGTGGGTGGGCTGCCCCGCATCACACGGTAAACCGTGGGCGTCAATCATTTATTTTTCTCCAGATGGGTCATTTGTTCAAACATGAGGGATGAAGGGCGCGGACGGCGCTCCCGCTGAGCCGGTCCCATGTTAAATATTTCTGCGGCGGCTACGAAGGCGATCGTCTCGGCTTCACAACGGCAATGCAGTGGAAAGCAACGCCACCTTCGTAGCGGACGCCGCCCTGTCCCTCTCGGCACGCTCGATGCAGACGTTAGCATAGATTTAGGCCTTGTCAGATTGTCCGATTCAGCCTCCACAACTTTGGAGCGGATAATGGACCGATGGAAACGAGATCATGAAAGTGTACCCTACCCCTGGGAGGTTAGTGCGCCCTAACCTCCCACAGAGCACAGACACACACACACGAACGCACGCACACACACACACACATACACGCACGCACGCACACACACACACACACACATACACGCACGCACGCACGGCCACACACACACACACACACACACATACACGCACGCACGCACAGACACACACACACACATACACACACACAAACACATACACATACACACACACGCACATCTGTCTGAAACGTACACACAGTCGTTTGGGCAGAGCGAGTGTCTCTCGCTCTCTCGCCTGTCTGCGGTCGTCAGGGACAGAGCAGGTCTGCCATGTCCACAGAGGCAGTCGTGTACAAAACCTGGAATCCTGTTTGATTCCGTGGGCATGAGAGACGTAGCGTACAAATTATGAAATGTATCGGTACATTTATTTCTTCTTTTTTTTTCTCGTCCAGACATCTATAAAAAGGTGTCCGAATAAAGATGTGATTCAGTGTGCGTGTGGGTGTGTTTGGCTGTGTGAGGTGTGTGTGTGTGTGTGTGTGTGTGTGTGTTTGACTCTATATGTGTGTATGAAACCTCTCTGCATGTAATAGCATCACCCAGCTACCTAGTTGTCTCCAGGTTAATTAACCTTCATGCTCTGACTCCCAGCTCTTCATTTCACTCACATGAAAGATGCACACGCACGCATACACACACACGCACACACAGGCACACGCACACGCACGCACACACACACACACACACACTCACACACTCACACAGTGCAGGTTCTTCACTTTATCTTTGACATTTACCACCCTGATAGAGGCACACTCAGATGACTAGAGCCTTGAATGCAAATGAGCTCTACCGGTGTGTGCGTGAGTGTGCGTGCGTCTGTGTGTGTCTGTATGTGTCCACTTTGTCTTAAAAATTTCGGTGGTACATCAGAGGTGAATGTCAATTGTGCAGGGTCGAGTAATTGACATCCCGACCCCCACACACACACCCTAGGAAACACAAAAAACGAATGAGAGCCAATCTGAACTGTAATATGCAGGAAATAGTCCTGATCTGTGGCCCAAATGGCGTGCAACCATAGCAACCAGTGAAGGCTGTTTAATCACACGAAGAAAGGCAGACTGACTCCCAAAATCAGGTTCACCTTTGTGCTCCAGAGCATGGCCATGAGTTCGACGTCCATTGACTTTTTAGTGTGTGTGTGTGTGTGTGTGTGTGTGTCTGTGTGTCTGTGTTTGTGTGTATGTGCATGTGTGTGTGTGTGTGTGTGTGTGTGTGTGCTTGTGTGTGTGTGTGCGTGTGTGCGTGCATGTGTGTGTGCATGCGTGTTTTAACGTCCTCCATCTGCCCACTTGTTAATGTGTGTTCCAGGGATCATGCAGGCCGTGAACTGAGTGCTGTTAATCTTTCCTTCAGACCCCTCTGAGTATTGTATGTTTTCACACATGGTTAATCACACACACACACACACACACACACACACACACATCCCTCACAATTGGGAGGGACAGAAAGGCAAAGCAGGGTAATTGTGAAATGTAAAGCAGCAACAGACCGCAGTGGGGAGGGGGCGTTTTTATTAACAGGTTTATGAATATGTTCAGCCATGGATTTTCTGCCCATCTGATCTGGCGGTGACGCATGCTAGGTTGGGCCCAGCCCAGGGACACCTGTGCGTAATCAGGCCTAATTCCTTACATCAGCCTCTGGTCATGAGAGGAGGCTCTGTCACACTGATGTATTCCTGGCCTCCGCTTTACGACGCACTCTGGTTTGTTTGTGTCACGATTCCAGCGTTTATTTTTACCCCGGCCTGCGCGGCGACTGTTTGTGCCTCGTTATTGAAACGGTCTGGCGTGTGGTTTGCTGGAGAAAGATCTCAACCCCCCCCCCCCCCCCCCCCCCCCCGGAGATGCGAGGGCGACTTGCGACGCCTCAAAGCTGTGGCGACAGGAGACCCTGATTACGGGACACATGGTGTCCCCCGTCTGGTTTTAACCCTTGGCGTCTTTCTCTGTCCCCGCTGGGGGACCCTAGCAGATTGGTCAGGTCAGGTCAGGGGTCTCGTCCACCACTCTGATGTTGATGATGACTGATGTTGGGGCCACAGTAGAGGTGGGAGTCCCAGCATCGCCTGTCTCCTGTCCGTGTCTCAGTCGTGTCTCCTGTCCGTGTCTCAGGCATGTCTCAGAAGAAGAATTACTCTTTTGATCCTGTGAGGGAAATTTGGTCTTCTGCATTTAACCCAATCGTGAATTAGTGAAACACTCAGAACACAGTGAGGTGAAGCACACATTTAAACCCGATGCAGTGAGCTGCCTGCAACAGCGGCGCTCGGGGAGCAGTGAGGGGTTAGGTGCCTTGCTCAAGGGCACTTCAGCCGTTTGTACTGGTCGGGGTTCGAACCGGCGACCCTCCGGTTACAAGTCCGAAGCCCTAACCAGTAGGCTGCGGCTGCCCCCCCTGCCCCCTCGGCCGCGTCTCAGCCGCGTCTCGGCCGCGTCTCGGCCGCGTCTCAGCCGCGTCTCGGTCCCGTGTCTCTGTCCTGGCGCTGAGGCGTCCACACGTTGCATCACTTGGCTCCACCTCCAAAACGCCGCTCCCCGGGCCTCACCAGAGCTTACGTGGTTCAGAACACAGGTGGAGCAACACCTTCCTGCCAAGAGGCACAGCTGTGAATCCTCGCACTGATTCCTCTGCAGCACATTAGAAACTCATTTCGATTTCGGGAGAACTTCCAGCCTCCACGAGAAGGCGCAATAAGTGGGCAGTAAATGAGCAGATAAAACATGTTTTTGAGGATTGGGCGAATTTCCCATCTGAATTTGTTGCAACAGTCAGTTTTTATTTTTGTTGTGGTCTTTGCATTCGTTCAACCATCTCCCATTTCCCTCGTCTTGGCACGGTGTTGTTGTTGATGTTTACCGTTTATTTCCATTTGTTTTGATGGTTCTGCCTGCTGTGTGGGCTCCAGCGGGTCGATATTTTGTTAAACAGAACAGTTATAGCTTTGTTGCTTTACAAATCCTCCCATTCTGCCTGTCTGCCCTGAGGAATATGCCATAGGATTGACTGTGCTATTTTTAATTAATCAAGGTAAATGCAGGCTGCGCAGTTTGCACATCAGGAAGAGAACAGTGTTGTATCTCCAGCGTTGGTTGAGGATGAAGACGTACCGTGGAGTCAGCCGGCAGCGGTCAGCGCCACGTCAACACCGCGACACGTTGCTGTCGTACAAACCTATCTGTAACCAAAAGCACCGTCGAACAAAAGCATTTCCCTCTAATTCAATACAAGCAGCTGCCCTGCAGCTTACTGGCAAAGCCAGATGGAACGGACGAGAGACAGGAAGCTGGACACAGCCAGACAATCATGCCCTCCAATGTTAATTGGCAAACAAAAAAAAAAAAAGCCCCCTCCTTCCACCAGCCAGCCATAATCTGGCCCCTGGGGTGAGGCTCAATGTGCTCGGCTGGCCGTGCTCCCGACGTGCTCCTCGTATTTCACCGTTTGATGATCCCTCTCTCCATATCTACCTCCGTATCTCCTCGCTCTTATCCTCACTTTACCCCGGTCTTCACCACCACCTGATCTTCTACCTTATCTCTCTCTCTCTCTCACTCTGGTCATTTTTCCCCCCTCTGAATTTCTTTGGCTGCTCTGCGTGAGCCGGCCGGGCTTGGAAGACGACCAGGCTGTCCAGTGTGTATTGTGGAGTCGTGTGATTGGCGGTCACAATGAAGGAGGCGGGACACGGGTAAAGCGATGGCGCAGCCGGGCGACATCGCACTGAGGAGGCAGGGCTTGACCGGCAGGTCCTTTCTGCCCGAACAAAGTGTGCCTGAATCCGTGTGGGGAAGGGGGAGACGCCTTGGGAGAACAAGAACGGATGGTGGAGACGTTCATGTTCCTCGCTGTAGAAAAACCATCCCGTTGCTCCCATTGTCACGGACATTGGGCCTCACGGTTCCTCAGTGGGGCGTCGAGCTCCCTGGCCTCATGTTGCTTCACTGGAACGCGAGACAACGCAACGCAACCACGGGGACTCCAGAAAAGTGGCTTAGATTGCACAGCTTTTGGGATTTCTGCTGCTTATAAGAAAAGGCTAGATATTTTTGTATTTTTTTGGGGGGGGAGTGCACATCTCTTCAGTGGTTTGCCTTCATGTTGTATTAGGTGCATTTATTAAATAGCAACTTTTAACTTTTTTGAAGGCGCGAAATAAACAACAACAGCACACAGGGAATGTAGACACACACACACACACACACACACACACACACACACACACACACACACTGCATTACCATTAAGTGAGACCTGGTTTCCGCAGCGATGAACACTCAAACTCCTGGCCATGCTTGCGTGGCCCTGTAATCACCAAGCCATCGCTAATGATCCCCGTCCTCATCAATTGAATATCAATGCATGTCTGCGCTGCTATCGCACATCTTCCAATTTACCTTCCGTATCACTCGTATTGATCGCTATGACTAGGTCGGTGCTCCCACAAACAGAATAACATTTACTTTTATCCTCGTGACAAAAGCACACCGCACGACACGCGGGGTCCATGAATCCAAACAAATAGATCATTTATAATGTTGACCTTCAACATGCGTTCAATCATCAGGCCACAATGCGTTGTCGGACCCGGTAGATTTCTGTGGAGCACTAATGCAGTTGTCTCGGCAACACTGCTCCCACTGCCAGGGGAAGACAGGGAGGCTGAACGAAGCCTGGGTCGCTGCAGCGTGAAGAAATGAATGATAGTTTCAGTGAAAAAAAACACAACTACTGTGTCAGGGATTTTATGCAAATCACAAGAAAAAGGATTCAGAGTGATGAAATAATGAGACTTTTACAATTTTACAAATTTGAGGAATGAGTCAAATGCTGGTGCCAGGCTCCTTCACAGCCTGGCACCAGTGTATCTCTCTGAACTCATCCACATCCACCACACCTTCAAGCCCTCTCCCATCCTCTTCTGCCACCCAGCTCTCAGCTCCATCTGCCAACCTATCCACCGTGGGGTCCAGAGCTTTTTGCCAATCTGCTCCCCGCCTGTGAAACTCTCTTCTCCCACCAGACATTCACACTTCTGCCTCTGTCTCCCCCTTTAAATCACGCCTAAAAACACACTTATTCCGAGTGGTGTACTCTGTCACACACTGTGACCGCGTACCCCACTGTTACTTGTTTTTAACTTGTCTAGTCAGGTGTCCTTGAGTGCTTTGAAAGGCGCATTTCAATAAAACGCATCATTATTATTAGTAGTATTGAATGCAAAGGCCTCCATTGCCAAAAAAAAAAGCACGCTCGTCGGCGCAGGCGTGACTCAAACCTCCCTCAGAGTCCTGTTTTGGGAACATATTTCTGAAAGCGGAGTACAAAACCTAATGAGTAAAATAAAAGGAGCAGAGGGAAGAGGAGGGAGCAGAGATACTGTTTGCTAATTACAACATTTGAGACCCGTGTTTCCCTTATGTTCCAGTGGAACAACTCTCGTTGTCAGAGAGAAAATGAGTCATTCTTAAACCAACCACTGTAATGTGCATCTAAGCCGTTATGCATATATGCACGAGCACGTTTGTGCTATGTCTGTGTGCGTGTGCGTGTGCGTGTGATCACGTACGTGGATGTGTGCGCACACACACACACGCATGGGTGTACGTGATCAAAAGAATAAAATCGTAAAGAGTTGTGATGTTTCGTTGTTGTCGCGGCCAATTGCATCAGCTCCAGCCTGTGCCGCCGCCTCTTGTACACACGCATGTGAGCACGACCGGGCATTCTACGCCTCGGATTTATATCTTTAGCTCGTACCACCGAGGGCCATTACTTCAGCTAAACAAGGCAGGCCAGGATCCCGGCACCCTGATGATATGTTGTACGGCTCCCCGGCGATGGCTGAGCCACAAAGATAGTAATTGGGCGAGTCCCCTCCGTTGTGGAGCCACGCCGCACGCCTCCACTACATCACAGTGGTTAGAGGGCCACAGCCCTGCGGCGTGGGGGGTGAGGGGGGGGGGGGCTGGAGAGGAGGCAGCAGGCCACCACCCACTGAACACCACACGCTGCGGAACCAGCCAGGCAGGTGAACCCATGGGCCTCCAGGTGGACCGTACCGCACGGACAGCCCCAGGAATAACACACACCGCGGGGGGGAGGCGCACACATGTGGACGGTACCCGGCGCCAATTCAAACCAACCGGGAACTGGGAGCAACGAAGACAGGCCGACCGGCGCTCCGATGCTCATGCTAACACGCCAAGCTGCTAACACGCCAGGTTGCTAACACGCCAGGTTGCTAACACGCCAGGTTGCTAACGCGCCAGGCGGCTGCTAACGCGCCAGGTTGCTAAACGCGACTGAGCAGACGTGGCGACCTTTAGAGTGCGCGGTGCGTTAGCACGGTCCGCAGGGTTCCGCGGTACAGACACGGCTCACCTGTCGCTCACCTGTTGCTCACCTGTCGAGTGAGCGCACCAATTGAAGCAGATTGAATATGCACACCTTTTTTTATTTTTATTTTTTTATTTTTTTAAATATGATGAGGTTCTGTTGAAAGCAAAGGTTGAATGCGCCTTTGCTTTCAGTGGTCTGTGAACACCCCAGGAAATACACACTTTCACATTCAGTTGATTTGCTAGGAATAACATTGAAACCACAGCTGGATTCTGTATCTTCTTTGAAAAGTTCTTTCTATTGAGAACCCAGCTGATGGCGTCGACGCTGACGAGCAGACGCCAACGCTGAGGGCTTGCTAATATCACCAGCAAGTGACACGCTCATAATTGTTCATTTAAAACTGATTACAGAAAATCAATACTGTGCCTGCGGCCCGAAGCGATCAATGCCAGGCAGGGAGCGGTGGATAGTGTGTGTGTGTGTGTGTGTGTGTGTGTGTGTGTGTGTGTCTTTGTGTGTGTCTGTGTGTGTCTGTGTGTGTGTGTGTGTGTGTGTATGTGTGTGTGTGTGTGTGTGTGTGTTTACGTTCAGTTGTTGTTGTGGTTGCCGCCATCATGTATGTACTCGCATGCATTTGAAACACTGCGTTTCCCTTTCTTAATGAACAGCCTGAGCATTGTGTTACTTTCATGAGGAGTCCCCACTGCTTTAGTCCACGTCCACTCCAGTTTACTTTACACCCATCCTTTCAGAAGCTGCTTCACCCACGCATCACCAGTTAAAGGTCCACTATGCAACTTTGGTCATTCCTGCTCGCATTTTTCTGGGGGGGGGGGTAACACAACTCGTTGACGACGCTCCCACTTCTACGCCAGCGATGAGCATTAGTTTTCAAAGAAGCCGGCAAATGCGTGGAGCCATGTCCGAGGTAGGTGTTCAATCTGTTTAGGAG
Source organism: Urophycis tenuis (assembly GCA_036785325.1). Classification (NCBI taxonomy): domain Eukaryota; kingdom Metazoa; phylum Chordata; class Actinopteri; order Gadiformes; family Phycidae; genus Urophycis; species Urophycis tenuis. Next base: position 647,255 of record JAXIVH010000026.1, on the reverse strand, counting down.
AAGAGTAGACAAGGTTATACATTTTATAACAAACATAAACCCATATATCTCCCCAAGTAGCCTACGTGTAGTCATCTAAGTTGTAATTTATTCAAAAAGGTAGGCTTTTTACGACATATTTACATCAGGTCATTGTATGATATTGCAGGAATCTCAGTAAATCAACATTATAAATACATATCATTGTATATAGTTTTAAAATGTTTCCCTTTTTTTATAGGCCTGAATGTTGCCTTGCAAAGTAAATAAATTTACTTCTAGAGCCAAACAAACTATGCAGACCCACCTTTTGTCTCATATCTAATACAATAGTCTAGCACCTGTCGATTACCTTTGGATGTGCGCACCACCCCTCATTCTAAGATCCATTTTTTTTATATAACAGATGATTGCACCACCTTTGTTTCAGTTGTTCAATAATACACACTTTTTGGTTAGAAAATGATTTATTTTGGATATTGAAAAAAAAATGCAATGACAGTGATTCATTGTTTTTTGCCTTACGGCTATTGTGTAGCATCTTCTTGAGGGTTCTCTTGATTAAGGTTTCCTCGTGACACTATCCGCACAAGTTCAGATGTGGGTGGTGGCTGTAGCGGGGCAAGCAGACAGAGCCGTCTTGGGTCATCAGGCCTCATAATGATCTTGCGAGGAAGGCCTGTTCCACTTCTCAGCCTCCTGGAGAGGATGGCCGTCTGGATGTCGGAGATGTAGGAGTACAGGTTTTTTCTCCTTTACTGAACTTTTGTTGTACATGTGTTTGTACCTGGTGACAGAGGACGAGCCATTAGCATTGATAATTTCCCCAACACTTACAAACAAAAGTAAAGTGTTCTCTTTACTCAAGTAAAAATGTAACTACTTACATATTGTGTCCTTCACAATTACGTGCTGGCTGGCGTTGGTTATGCTTTTTGTAATCTATTACAGCAAGCAAGGTCCATGTTTTGTGCACAAATGGTCTATACGACAGGCGCTTTGCCACATACATCAGAATATGGTTCTGAAAACATTCTAGGTCTGATGTGGTCCTGTGTGGTCGGATGGGATGGAGGCAATGAGAATAACCCTGCTATTAGAAGACTAAACAGAAATGCTTGAATGCATACACTGCCCTGCTAAATAAAAAGTCGCCAGGATTTCACTTAGCAAATGGGGGGTGCTGCAGTTGGTCAGGTCTAGGTTCAGCAACATTACATATTCAAAGAATAAGGTTAGCTGACTACCAGAACATATTGAATGACAAGGTTATCCAATCAATGGATTATTTCTTCCTTAAAGGCACAGGCATATTCAAAGATCACCATGCCAGGATTCATCGGACACACATTGTGAAAGAGAGGTTGAGTGGTGAACGAGTCCAGACCTTAACCCTATTGAGAATCTTTGGAATGTGCTGGAGAGTGGTCTGACTCTTCACTCCTGACTCCAACCTCAATAAGACTCAAACCTGTGTTTAACACATCCCTAAGATTCTCAGTAGGGTTAAGGTCTGGACTCTGGTCAATTCATGTGTGCAAATTATGTCCCAGGTTCAACCATTTTTTCACAATGAGAGCACGAAGAATCCAAGCATTATCATCTTGGAAGAAAATATCCATTGATGGAACAACCTGGTCACTCACTATATTCACGTAGTCAACCCATTTAATGAGCATATGATGTTGCTGAACGTAGACCTGACCAACTGCACGAAACCCTTACATATTTGCTTAGTGAAATCAAGGTGACTTTTGTTAAGGAAGTGCATCTAAAAATAAGGCTCAAACCATTAAAATGTAGATGCTCACCTGAAGTTTAGAAACATCTTCCCCTCAACCCCCTCTTGTCCAGCACGGTTGCAGTCAGGGCCTTGTGAAATGCTGAACTTGTAATCAAAACGCATCACACATTATGAGTAAAATGACTGCATCCATACAGGGGATTCAATACTGCTCTTGTATAATTGTTTTTTAATTACCTTGCATGATCCAGGGCTTTTCAATGCTGTGTTCCTCCAGAGGCTCATGCTCGCATCAACCAAAAATGTTAATTTCAAACATGGTGTAGCACACCAACCCACATCATCTGCACAAAAGTAATATAACATGAAAACATGCATGCATCAAACTATATCGGTCAGCATGACAAAAACTAGCAGCTCTCGTGCAGGGTACTGAATTATATGGTCAGTCGGACATATCACATGATATAGGCGACACTCTTTGCTAAATCTGAGGCATTCAAAGGGCGATCCGGTGATCTAAATAAACAACAAGAACCTGGATTCAGGGATTTAGCCTGTACCCGGGGGACGAGACAGACGAACAGCAAAACAACCCAGGAAACAAACGTGTTTGATAGCAAGTAGCACACACCCGCCACAATCAAGAACACAAGCTAGAAACATACAGGGCTCACAAAAAAATGGTCGAGCAAACACATTATTACTATCAACCTCAAGAAAACCACGGTACAAAGTTCAACCAAGGGTACTTACAATTTAAACAGCAACACGGCCAAGTCGGCATCCGATTCGCAGTCTTCATTTTGATCTCTCAGTTCACGCAATTCCTGAAAAGCTCGCCCGATGTTTATTCGTGTCTGGCCTCTCTGTTTGTCACTCACCCTTTTTCGCTTCTTCTGTTCCTCTGATGGATGGGTTCCTGTGTCACTTTTTAGTCTCTTTTTAGCGAGTCATTCCCCTCACTACTTGTGCTTATATATAGCCGGTTCCGTGTTTGTAGATGTGTAGTGCTGTAAAGCAGTTCGTTACCTCGGGAGACCCGAGACTACCGCAAGAGTTTGCCACCGGACATGGGGCATAGACTTGCATTTTCACTTTTTCAGCCCAGAAACGCTAGAGGGGGTTGTAACACCCACCAATCGACCCATTGAGGGACAATTGGTGGGTGACTAACAACTCTTAACCAGCAATGTTAAGGTCAAAAAAGCTCAAAAAAGTTGCATAGTTCCTCTGTAATGTCTCAAAACGGGACTATGATAAAGTTTACACACACACACACACACACACACACACACACACACACACATAGTTACACACACACACACACACGATCACACAAAGAAAGGCACAATCTAACAAAACCCTTTCTTTTCTTCCCTTTCTTCCTTTCCTCCTCCTCCTCCTCATGTCCCTGGTCTTTGTTTAAATGGGTATTGACCGCTCAGTCCAGCTACCCGGGCACACAGTTAATTGCATGAGGTGCACGTTTCAAGCTTTTATTTGAAAATGCCCTCCCTTAGGCCACCTACATGAGCACACTCAGGTGGACACACATAGCAGCCACACCTGAGGGCTCTGAAGCGCACACCCGCACACACACACACACACACACAGACACACACACAGACACACACACCCATAACCAATCACACACACACACACATGCACACACAGACACACACACCCATAACCACTCACAGACACACACACACACACACACACACACACACACACACACACACACACACACACACACATGCACACACATGCACACACAGACACACACACCCATAACCACTCACAGACACACATACACACACACACACACACACACACATCACACACAAACACACTTGCACAGACACACACACAAGGGGCCTATACAGCAATGCACTCCGTATAGACGTATAGATTGAGGAAAATTCATAAACATTTGGATGAGGTCGATATCAAATATTTACTTGTTTTTTTACACGTATGCGTTCATGTTTTACAGTTTTTTTTCAATTGATTTATATACAATAGCCATTAATAATGCAAGGCTCCTCAATTTGTAAGTAACACAAACACACGCATACAGGCAATCTGATTCATGTTGAGGGTTATCACATTATACAGGATGGGATTAGCTTTCATATTGGGCGGAAAATATTGACGCACCTTGGCTATTGTCTCAATTGTTTCACCTCGACCAATAATTACAGACTCATTACCATCTGTGCATGTGTGCCTGTGTGTGTGTGAGTGTGTTTTGTGTGTGCAAGTGTGTTTTGTGTGAGTTTGTGTGTGTGTGTGTGTGTGTGTGTGTGTGTGTTCGCCATGTTTATGTATTGGAGAGGAAATGATAGCGAGAGACATGGTGATGAAGAGGTTTCAGGTGCTGGGTAGCTTCATCAAGAACACATGCATATTCATCTTGTAAAGCACATATGTTGTATATTGTTGTTTCACATACACATCAAGGCAAACTAAACGAGTCTATGGGTGTTGCTATTGCACAGCTAATCAAGGTGCAGCTCGTAGAGAGCAGGCTGCAAATGAGATTCTGTTTTCACAATCATTTTTATCGCACGCATTTATCAAATTCGTATGGGCTCTGATGATGCTTTTGATGGTCGTGATTTGCTGTGTTTGCCCTCACACTGTCGCGTTCTGTGAATGGGCTTGCACAACACTCACCTCAGTGCATTCATTTGTTTGGGATGAATTGATGGCATGAGATGAATGAAAGCTGAAGTCATAGTTTTTTTGCTTTTCTGGTTCAGTTGAATATATTTTTAAAGATGTACTCCAGCACTCTAGTTTTAAATTGTTATAATAATAATAATAATTATTATTATTATTATTATTATCGTGTGTGTGTGTGTGTGTGTGTGTGTTTCTGACCAGTGTGACGGCCAGCCTGACGTTTTTTCTTCCTGAAACGTGGTACGAACCGATTACAAAGTAAATGTCACAATGTGATTAAAAGAGCAGACACGCTTTGCCTGAGAGGGACCGGAGACTGCAGCGGGGCGTTTACGACGGAGCACACCGCGCTTCTAGTCAAATGTCACCTCCAGGACTGATGTTCATTCAATGACAGGATGAAGTCGTCCAGGGAGGAAGTACAGTCAGTGAGTCACCGACTGAAGAGAGAGAGTGTGTGTGTGTGTATGTGTGTGTGTGTGTGTGTGTGTGTGTCCTTCATTCGACATTCTCTTCAACAGACTTTCTCCTCTGTTCATGAAGGCAAAACATATAAATGCAAACTTATATAATATCGCCAAGGGCAACGCATTGCTCCTGAGTGCACGCACGGACGCTTGCACACACACACACACACACACACACACACACGTGCCTCTTCTGACATGTAGGCAAGCGTCCAGGCCGCTGTCCAGAAGCCACAATGCTGGTGTGGTGTGAGTGTATGAATTGATCACGGACACGCTACAGCATAGAATGGAAAGACATCAAGACATTCATGCTGTTTTTTTAATGCAACAATACAAAGGGAAACGTGTGTCAAGTGACTTGAGACGTTGATGATGTTGTGATCCACGTTGGGGTGAAAAGCCGATTGATTTAGTGTGCCATCACAGTTATGAATCTGCAAAGTTCATCCCTTTCTCCTGATCTGTTTCATTTCGTATTCTCCTGCCCTGGTTCGAAACAGGCTCCAGAAGCTCTGGAACCATGCCTAATGATTTCCAATAACAAGGGCGCTGGACACATTTCCTGAATTTAAAACACTGATGGGGCTCAATTTAAAACCTGAACTGGACCATTATGTCTAGAGCGTCGACTGTAATGCACTTGCCCTGATTTTTTATTTAGTTATTACTCCGCCAAAAGGGATTATGTTGAATTACATATGTGGTACGGTATATCGTGCACCTTATCATGTGGTCCCGGTTCTGGTCCTGGTTCTGGTCCTGGGTCTGGTCCTGCTCCTGGTCCTGTTCTGGTGCCGGCTGAGAGGTCGGTTTTGAGAAAACAGCCCCAAATGGAGCAGCAGGGACACAGAAGCCTCAAGTATCTCAATGGGCATCGTGCTCTGAGAAAAGAGGGCTTGTGAGTCGAATGCAGAGACAACCGGCCCTTTTTCTGAAAAAAGTGGTACGTGCTTTGGTTTGCCAAGCGCTTTAAACCTGCACTGTGCACGTTGTCCCACTAGCAGCCTCTAGTGGCCGGCCAGAGCCACAGCTGTTGCTGTAGAACTGGATAACTGTGACAGTGACTGCCAGAGGTCCATTGGCCTTACTTACGCCCTACTAATGTGATTTATAGTGAGAAAGTCTCTGGATGGTTTCTTAATGGACTCTAGCGCTGCAGTAGAAAAGTGACATTGCGCAGGCTTAAGTTTAAATCGCCCTTCCTTTGTTTGGTCTCTGTAACTTTGGACCAGGCTGGGCCACCATTAACTGAAAGACCATGTGCATTGCATCATGTATGACCGCGGTGCTCTCCATGTCAAATATAGAATGCAACGTACTGGTGAGGGACCAAGTAGGCACCGGGCTGATTTAAGAACACTGCCATTGTTATTGTCACATTTCACAATGCACACACTCTGCCATATCCTCCCCCTTTCGATCTGTCTCTCCACATTCCCTCGCTCGCCGTCTCACCCTGGTAAGAAGGTTTCGGTGTGTACCTAGTACTGGCATTTTAACAAGAGCCCAGGCTCTCTATCCCCGTGAATGACTCCATCAGATCGTTTTAACCACCGCTTATCAGCATCGGCAACGACGTGGTTCCAGAAAGTGCCAGCGCCCTCAATAGACGGGCGGAGGGGAGGCTTGCTTAGTGACGCGACTTCAGGAACCTCTCCAAACAAGAAAGGCAGTCTTGGAGAGGCGGCGAGGGCGAGAGAGGCTGGCAGACAGAGAGAGAGAGGGAGAGAATAGGTTTCCAAGTATCAGAATCTATAAAGGACAGGGTGGAATAAGGAAGGCACAAGTGTGAAAGACATGCGTGTGGAGGAGAAATTGTGCTGTCAAAGAACAGCACAATTTCAACCTGTCAGCCCCTTAAAAAAAGGCAACAAAAATAGACTCTTTAGTTTAATCTTAGACTGATCCACTGAGGCTTCCCAAGAGAAATCGACCCAGTTCAGTTATTGCATCGGCACAAGATGTTTGAATAATGTCGATTTAAAAACAATACTAACTATGTTCCTGAACAGAGTAAAGGACAGGGTTGTTACTTTGGCTTCGTTGAGCCAGAAGCATCCCAATTGACACGGAGAGGTCAGGTGAGGTGAAGGAGGTGTCTGTATTTACACAGTGGAACCAACCTCCATATACTGTAGTAAAGCCAAACAGTAAATCCAGAGTGTTTTACCTCTGTTCCCCCCTTCGCCGTGAGCCAGTAAAGGGGGACGAGAGAGGTAATAAGAAAAGATAGAAAAGCCAGGGACAGACCCCCCGTTCTGAATAGACGCCAAAGACAGCGGCGCACAAATGACCTTCTTAGGAGCGGTACGGAGCGAGACGCTTCGCGGCGAGCCGGCTTCCCTGCGTCATCAATCATTCATGAGGGAGCCTATCTGTCTGTGATTTCAGATTTTTTTTTTTTTTTTTGTAAGAGTTTTACTGTGTGGTTTTATGTATGGGAGCACATAAGGACATATTCCAATGGACTCTTGAGGACACTTCTGGCAGAAAAAAGGGCCGAGCATGAGGATGATGAAGTTCCTAAAATTCAGTATTTCTTCTTTTGTTGTTAGGGTTTCGATTTTTTTCATTGTCGTCGTCATTTGCCGCTAAGTCTGGAACTTGTTAGAAATTAAATCGACTCCTAGCTTACTGATTAGGTTTGAATGACCTGTGATGCGCACAACGTCTGTATTGTACTGTGTATTGTTTCTGAGTCCAACTGATTCTGTTTCTCACATTTGCAACAACATCAGTCCAGTGTCGCGTTGTGTCCGGGTGAGCCTTCCACGCAGTCCTTTGTCAAAAACCCAGCTAGAACCCACCTCTCAGGGGTAAACTTCAAGGAAGGAGGAGCAACCGCCGGCCTCCTGAACAAAATGGTGTCAGGGTTCGTGCGTTTGGCCGCGTCACAGTAAACAGCAAACACAGAAACACAGTCACACAAACACAGTCTCACACACACCCACACGCACGCACGCACGCACGCACGCACTGTCACACAAACACAGTCAGTAAAACAAACAGTCCTACAAAGCGGCGGCAAAGCTCAAGCCGCAGCGAACCGGAGGCTGATACCGCGTTGCTCGGTCAGCCATCTTTGTTCTTTGTTCATGGTTGTGCGTGGGTGTGACTCTGGACACAGTGTCCATGTGTTGCAGAGGTATCCCACATCGCGCCCATTCACAGGAAGCATCAAGCGTTAGGGTTACGATCGGTTCATCTGCAACAAATACGCAGATATGAACCAGGGGCCATGGTGTCTTTGTGGAGGTTTTCCATTGAGTTGGCTCCATACTTTGATGCTTAATAATGGGCACCTGGCAGTTCACCTGGCAAACTAAGCCTTTATGCTGATATCAGCAACTGCATGAAATAGGCAGCTTGTACTTTTGTAAAAGGGGGGGGGGGTTCACAAAACAGGGTACGTTTTCTTTGCACTGTGGATGGAAACGAAAAATGCGTACATTTATGTGTGCCCCAAAGTCATCTCCAGACTCCATTACCATACAGCACACGTAATGGAAATATTGGGATGCATAATCAATGTTATGCCTGTACTGCATTAGGTTTGTTAATTCTACGTGTGTGGGGGTACATGGAAGATTGCATGGCTTTCATTGGCGGTGGGCATATTTTGTGTTGGTTATGGCGTAAAAGTGGAGCTTGTGGGCGTATCCTAAGATACATTACCCCATTCCTCATCTGGCCCACATTAGTGAAACTGAACCTGTCTTCAGGAATTGAAGCAACTCACTTCACAGGCATAATAGAAACATTAACATTAAGTGACTCAAACAAATGGCATCTCCTATTGCTATCTTCCTCCTAAAACATCTAAATTGCCACGGAAAAACATTTTATTTTCCTCTCATGAGACCGTGGGCAACTCCCCGCCCCCAAAACATTTTATAATGCGGTGCGTTTGTAATGTTTTGTGTGTGCTATTAAATAACCCAGTCTATCATTCAGCCAGAGAGACAGGAACACACACACACGCACGCACACACACACACACACACACACACACGCACACACATGCACGCACACACACACACACACACACACACACACACACACACAC
>JAXIVH010000026.1:626158-631158 GCA_036785325.1 Urophycis tenuis | reverse complement strand
CTGTGTGCGTGTGTGTGTGTGGCGCCTGTGTGTGTGTGTGTGTGTGTGTGCCTGTGTGTGTGTGTGCCTGTGTGTGTGTGTGTGTGTGCCTGTGTGTGCCTGTGTGTGTGTGCGCGTGTGTGTGTGTGCGCCTGTGTGTGTGTGTGTGTGCCTGTGTGTGTGTGTGTGTGCCTGTGTGTGCCTGTGTGTGTTGTGCGCGTGTGTGTGTGTCTGTGTGTGTGTGTGTGAGAAGTGGGGATTGGGTTTCTTCCACTGAGGGGTCCTGAGACGGGTCGTGAGGCACCGAATCCAGAGCCTTTCTGCTGGGAGTCATCAACCTCACTCACCAAGACCAACGCATGCTGGCTTTGTGGGAGAAACCAGACATTTGGTTCACCGTTCATGCTTGTAATTCTATTACTCTGCTTATGCTGTCATTCTAAAGCTCCTGACTCGAACCAGTCTTCCTCTGACAACAGGCACTCGTACCCGATCTCTCCCAGTCTATAATTAACGTGTGGTTCACTACATTGGACTCCGTTAATCGGCCCCCTGGTTCTGATTATACCCTCAGCACGCTGGTCCTGAAATGACATTTGTATTTTCTGTTGTTTTTTTCCGGTTTCCAGTGTTTCTGACAGACGATCACGAACTCTGGGCCCGCGGCAGAACAATGCACGGCTTATTTTTAGTCCTGATTGATGAACAGGCAGTTGATTAGAGATATAGATGAGAGGTTATTAAGCCACTGAAATAGAAAATGTATATCTGTACAAACACAATATTACTCTGGTCTTCTGTAGCTGTGAGACATAATTCACTCGAATGTGCAAATACTAAGCAAAGAAAATGTATATATATTTTTTACATTAATGTATTATATTTTCTTTTTTTTTGGCAGGTTCTTTGTGCAGTAGGTACTAAATAATTGCATTCAATTAAATTTAATGAGATGAAACACTTAACAGGAACAGCTAGTAACTAATGCTGCAAATATGGGCCTTCTTATAACACATGCACAGACACAGACATGCACGCACACGCACACGCACGCACACACGCGCACACACCCAGCGAAACGGTAATGTTGAGTAACCATAATGTCTGCCTGTTATTCAATCATTTTTAGTAACTTTTTAATAAGCACTTTGACATAATTTTAACAGACACTAATGGCCCAGGGGGGCAGTTGCTTTGATGGGTTTATTTGGGCGTGGCGTCGTCTCGCAGGCCCGCTTCACACTGGCTGGAATCTCCTTTCATGAAGCTCTGAGACGGGGCTGACACCCCGTTTGTTTGTCCTCATGTTTCTCTCATCGCTGACATAATGGCTCCTCTGTCATGTTCTTATTGGAGAGAGAGAGAGAGAGAGGAGAGAGAGAGAGAGAGAGAGAGAGAGAGAGAGAGAGAGAGAGAGAGAGAGGAGAGAGAGAGAGAGAGAGAGAGAGAGAGAGGAGAGAGAGAGAGAGAGAGAGAGAGAGAGAGAGAGAGAGAGAGAGAGAGAGAGAGAGAGAGAGAGAGAGAGAGAGATGAGAGAGAGAGAGACGAGACCAACACTGTGTTCCTTGATTGTCCGGATTCATCCCTCATCTACAACAAGGCGCCAGTGGCTCTTCCTCAATTCTGCGTTTGGCTTTTTTTTCTCCGGTGTGTGCGGGTTGAACGCCGAGGCAAGTTGTCATTGTGTGTCGGGGCGTGTGGAAGGGCTTATCTGGCCTTCAGAGTCACTCCTGCAGCCAGCGATTCCTGGAAGGGTCCCGGCGTTCGCCCGTCGGCGCCATTTGCCTCCACTCAAACAAGATTAGCGCGCAGAGCGAGCGTGGGTTCCGCTGCCAGAACCCGGCTCCGCACCATGTGTACATGTAACCCGGACAGACGCGAGAACCCCGCCCCCCCCCCCCCGGCGCCGCCACCGCCCATCCTGTCCAGCACACGGCTCAGCCTGGAGACCCGCTGCATGTCTTTGACCTAAAAAAAATAATCGCTTGAAATTGCCTGAAATTGTTGAGGGATGTTTGACTTGTTGGTACGGGTTTGACGTGCTCCGTGCTTGATGTGCCGACGCCTGCATTAAAAGTCCTGTCGGTGATGTTTAGACGTGTAAATAGAGTGAGTGCAGAAATGAGTGAAAGAGAGCAACATTTTGAAACTCGGAAGCCAAAAGCAAGAAAGATGGATTCCCTGAACAAATCACAGGAAAAGATGCCCTGATTGGTCATGGGAGAAGTCCACAGTCAGAATTGGCTCGTACAGAGGCAGTCGGCAGTCTAAACAGATATTCTCTCCCAGCCATGCCATCCCTATCAAATTACTCCCAGAGAAGAGCTCTTAAATCTCACCTACAGTACATTTGACATGCAAAGCACGCATACAGATTGATCAAATAAATCCATTGCTATATGTCCAAAAGTAAACATCTGCATATTTGTGTTTCGGTACAAACAGTATTAGCAGACATGCAGTCTGTGTTCCCTCTGGATTCATAAAGTTTTCCTCCTCAGCCTATGGTTTCATATCTCCTAGAGATGATTAGTATGTGCAGAAGCTGTTTATCTTTCGAGGTAACAATCAGGGAGTTAACCACCTTGTTGCTCTGGGGGATTGATAGAATGAAGGTGAAAGACGAGTAGCTATCGATGTTAATGACTTTCACTGCTAAACTGTGACTTGCAGCGTGATGGAAGCTGGAAGAGGAAGACAGAAAATAACAACTTGTTTACCAAACACCTGCCCTGGCAGGCAGGCTGCAGCCTTCAGATGCTTCGTTTACCTCTTCTTAATGTTGGCTTGGGCTTCAATGTTATAAATGTAAAATAAGGGAGGTAGAAAGAGCCTTTTGTTAAACATATGTTGAAGAAAATACATCTGAGACTGGGGCCAATTACATCAGCTACCATCAATACTGTGTTTTTCCTCTTACTTCACTCTCTGTGTTTAGTTTGCTCGAGGAGTCGTGTGACGCAAATCACCTCAAACTCCACAAGACCACTGCTGAGAACATGCAACGCCAATCACGGCGTCTCAAGCTGGCGCTCTTCCGGGTGAAGCAGGGCTTTGCGGTAGACATGGAGGGGCCGACAGGGCAGAGCTGTGCGGTGGTCCTTCTGGCTGGACATTAATTCAGCCTCCCCATTTATGTCACAAAAATAACACTGGTGAAGGGGATCAGTTCAGGACTGTCTCGTCGGGCAGGATTGTATAGTGACTAGTGTGGTTCGACCCCAATCTACCTCTGGCTACCCCTAAATCATCTGTAGGTACACTCCCTGGGAGCCATGCAGGGGTCTGCTTCAATGTCTGAGGACACCAAGAGTTCATAGTTAACCTATCAAGAACCCCAAGAAGCTACTCAAATGCTATGTGCCACGCCACAGCAAATTTGTTCCAGGAAAATCTACTTCTAGAGATGGCGGCCAATATTATATGCCATTGCAACGCTTCGCTTGCTCAACGAGTGCTGCAGGTTGAACTCCTGTTGGACCGCATGGGCATGTCGGAGTGCAGCATTTCAAACGGCTGAGTGAAGGCTCACGGATGAAATGGTGGTCAGAGCGAGACATGGAGGCAGCACTCCCACTGGTTCGCTTGGAATGCAACAGGCTTTGCCACAGGTCTCAGCCCCTGCACATGGATCCCACGGAAACCTGTTGGCTTTGGGAAACGTCAGTCAAATTAATGAGCGCCCGCAGACGTCTGCCATAACTGAGAAGCGGCGATGATGGTTGATGCCGCCCACTGCAGTCCACTCTGGGGCAGCCAAACATCACCTAATAGTGATCTAATTTTATGTCATTCGTTAATTAATTATGGAAATGTCTCGCGATTGATTTGTAGCCGGACAAAGTATTTTGCAACCAAGTTGGCAAGTGTCTTGAATGTCGTAATGTGTTAACTTTCGTTCCAGCCTAAGTGCTGTGCTTTTCTGTTCCCTGAACCAGTTCCATTCCCTCTATGTTGCCTAAAGGGCCCTAGCTCTTCTGAAGCCAAAGGCAGCCTGTGTAGTGTGCCATTGAGGCTAATTGAATTGGAGCTTGTCCGTGTTTTTGCCAGAAACAACCAACACATTAGGATTGATTCTATTTCAAGGCCTGCATGCGTGCCTGTGTATATATATGTGTGTGTGTGTGTGTGTGTGCCCGTGTGTGTGTCTGTGTGTATATATATATATACTGTATATATATTAACATGAATTCATAAGAACCAGTGATTTCACAGAATTACCTCGCCAAGATCCTACAGATTTAACTTGATAGCTTCACTGCTGTGACTAAGGCTAGCCCCAGCATCGTGTGTGTGTGTGTGTGTGTGTGTGTGTGCGCGCATGTGTGTGCGCGCATGTGTGTGCGCGCATGTGTGTGTGTGCGTGCGCGCATGTGTGTGTGTGAGTATGAGAGGAATAAATGGTTACATCCCAGTTTGGTCCATCCCTGCATTGATTTTCCCTCTCTTTCATCTTAACTGTAGGCTACATCTGGGGTCAGACCTCGATCGATCAATAGTCGTACGCGTCTGATCTGACATTCCACATGATAGTTCTCTCTCCCCCCTCTGTGTTTGTGTGTCTGCTGGATTCAGGTGTTTACACCATGAGGTCCAGTGTGCTTCTTCAGAAATATGTGTTTGTCTGTCTTTGTGTGTGCATGGGCGTGTGCGTGTGTGTGTGTCTGTGTGTCTGTGTGTCTGTGTGTTTGCCTGTGTGTGCATCTGCCTGATCGTGTGTGTGCATGTGTGTGTCTGTGTGTTTGCCTGTGTGTGCACGTGCCTGTTTGAGTGTGTGTGTGTCTGTTTATCTGTAGGTGTGCATGTTTGTGTGTGTGTGTCTACCTGTTTGTGTGTGTGTCTGTGTTTGTATGTGTGTATTTGTCTTTCTGTGTGTGTGTGTGTGCATGTGTGTGTATGTGTGTGTCTGTGTGTTTGCCTGTGTGTGCATGTGCCTGTTTGAGTGTGTGTTTGTGAGTGTGTGTGTGTCTGTTTATCTGTAGGTGTGCATGTTTGTGTGTGTGTCTGCCTGTTTGTGTGTG
>JAXIVH010000026.1:621158-623658 GCA_036785325.1 Urophycis tenuis | reverse complement strand
AGGATACATTACCCTGCGTTCTGAAATGGGCCATTGTGCAAACGGCCTTCAGTACGTCACCTCTTTATTGTATTGTGCACGTGTGCAGCGTGGTGCTCTGGAGAACATCTGGGATCTGGGGTCTTTAGTAGAGAGCCTTCATACACCCCCGCATTCAGGGCTGTCTCAGGCTGCTCTGATTGTTCAAAATAGGACGATACATCTACTTATTATAGAAGAAGAAGAATTACTCTTTATAATGCTATTTTGTACAAAAATGCAATGTTTTGATTATTCTGTATCTTTCAGTTAGAGATTACTTCATCTATCTGGAAACATTTTTGACATACGTGCATAATTGTTGATTCAGAATTTTCTGTTGACTTACCACTCCTCTCTTTCTCTCTCTCTCTCTCTGTCTTTCCTTTGCCTCGGTGCCATCGTCGTCTGTGTCTCCCCCTTAAGGTAAGAACCTATGTATTCCAATCTTAACTAGCCTTTCCTTATATACTGTATGTTTCTATGTGCGCTAGTTGTAACATATCAAGTGAGTATCCTACTGGCCTTCCGGTACAGTCAGGGTGTTGGGTCAGTCATCCAGCCGGTACACTCAGCATGTAGGGTCAGTCATCCAGCCGGTACAGTCAGGGTGTTGGGTCAGTCATCCAGCCGGTACTGTCAGGGTGTTGGGTCAGTCATCCAGCCGGTACACTCAGCATGTTGGGTCAGTCATCCAGCCGGGGCAGTCAGGGTGTTGGGTCAGCCATCCAGCCGGTACACTCAGCGTGTTGGGTCAGTCATCCAGCCGGTACAGTCAGGGTGTTGGGTCAGTCATCCAGCCGGTACAGTCAGGGTGTTGGGTCAGTCATCCAGCCGGTGCAGTCAGGGTGTTGGGTCAGTCATCCAGCCGGTACAGTCAGGGTGTTGGGTCAGTCATCCAGCCGGTACACTCAGCATGTTGGGTCAGTCATCCAGCCGGTACAGTCAGGGTGTTGGGTCAGCCATCCAGCCGGTACACTCAGCATGTTGGGTCAGTCATCCAGCCGGTACAGTCAGGGTGTTGGGTCAGTCATCCAGCCGGTACAGTCAGGGTGTTGGGTCAGTCATCCAGCCGGTGCAGTTAGGGTGTTGGGTCAGTCATCCAGCCGGTGCAGTCAGGGTGTTGGGTCAGCCACCCAGCAGTGTGGCTGGCTGGAGAAAGTTTCTTAAGGTACTTTGGAAGCAGTTTCTTTAATTACCTCCTTGATGTGATGAGATTATTGCAGACAGTGACCTTTTACTCGATTAACACTTAGCTAATCCTGATGGACAGTTGGGTTCCCTTCAGGAGACTCCACACAAACAAAGTTTGGAACAATAATTAGCATCAAACAACGCACGCAAAAAACCATAGCGTTCGGGTTTTTTTCTTACCCATGTGAAAAAATGTTCTTTGTGTTAGATTGTGTTGGACCGTCGGGGATTGAAGGTAAGATACCTTCTGAAGGATTACGTTAGTTGAAAGGCATCGCCGAATGCAGAAAATCCGGATCTAGAAGGAGACACATTGGAAGATGTAGTTATATATATTTTTATATTATATAAGGAATTAAATAGTCCCTCACAAGTGCACAGATTCCAAACATTACGTTTTCCTCAACCTATCTTTGTGTGGTGGGAATTAAATGGTTTGCTTTTGGTTTGCTTCAGTCACTGGAAACCAGTAGCAGCTCTTTAGAATTATTAATGCTTTCAAATACGGGCGGCAGTAGCTCAGTGGGTAGAGCGGGTGGACAGAGCGGGTCGTCCACTAACCGTAGGGTCGGCGGTTCGATCCCCTTGATCCCCCTCCTCTGTTCACATGTCGAGCCCCACGAATGTACTGCTTGTAAGTTGCTTTGGGCAAAAGTGTTTGCTAAATGCCCTTGACCCTGAATACACTGAAGATATGGATCTTCAAAGTACAACACTTAATTTCCCCACAGAAGGCAGGTGAGCTCCATTTAATTCAAACCTAACCACTAATCACTAATTCTGAAACCAAAGGCCCTCTGTAACTCAGCATTATGTGGTTCAAACCGGACCAACCCCTTTCATTTCTTCATCAGATATTTCTACACCTAGCGGCCATCTTGTTTTCTCCACTTCGATGGTTCAGGTTTAAACAGTGCCACCAAAATGACCGAGGAAGGCTCTTGTGCTGACCGAGGAAGATGAAGATCTCAATAAGCCAACAGTTCTGTTGCAGTAATTAATGCCACCCAACATCTGAGTGGTTAGCAGGTCGTACTACCGAAAGGAGATTCCACAGAAAGGAAAGATGGCTATTAGTTGTTTCAGGTCGACCCTGCGAGGGTGTGTGTTGGAATGGTCTGCTCTGTGTTGTCTCCTTTCCCCCAGTCACCCTCGTTAACCCACACGCATATATTCTGATTATATTATATTATTACATATTTATACATACTTATCTTCCAAGGAATAATCCGTATGCCTCTAGAGAGTCTCAGTTCATTATTACCTTTGGTTCTGATGTATGGAGGTC
>JAXIVH010000026.1:596158-613658 GCA_036785325.1 Urophycis tenuis | reverse complement strand
GTATGTGCGTGTGTGTGCGTGTGTGCCCATGTGTGTGTGCATGTGTGTGCATGTGTGTGTGTGTGTGTGTGTGTGCGCATGTGTGCGTGCATGTGTGTGCATATGTGCGTGCATGTGCATGCATGTGTGTGTGTGTGTGTGCATGGGGTTCTGTCCAAGCCCTGGGCCTGGCTGGGAGCACGTTGGTGCTGCTGGCAGGTTGGAGGGACATGGACACCATCTGGCAAGTTGCACACGCATCACTTCAGCTGGCCGCCCAGGCGTGGCACGTCGGTGGGCTCTGTGTGCTCTAAAGATTTGCACCCGTTCGTGTTTACATGTGCACACACACACACACACAGTGTGTGTGTGTTTTCAAGGAGGATGTAGGTCATACAAAGGGCAGAGGGGGAGTGAGGGAGAGTGGAGAGTCAAAGAGAGAGTCAGAGGCAGAGACACGTGAACTATGTGCATGTACTATATATATATATATATGTAAAAAGACAGATGGAGATCTGAAGAGAAAGATGGAGGTAGTGATGGGGATAAAGAGATGAACAGAGAGGGAGAGGGAATAAAAGCGCGTCTTGTGTGTCTCTGTGTGTGCGTGCGCCCACAACACCTGCTGCGGTGTGCTGCTGTGATCTCTGTTTTCCACTGATGTGATTCAGCTCATTCTGAATTCCATCTGAACATGAGCGCCAAGAAGACGTGTTTCATTTACAAAAAAAAATATCTCTGTAAAGTTCTCACAAAATGAAAGATTAGCTCTCGTAGGTCCAAATTGGATTACCTGCAGTGGAATTACTTCAATGTCACGATATAGACCAAAAGACTTGTTATCCAATAATTGTTCAATGAAGGTTTTTTTTTAAATATATTTTGGCCCAAAATGTATGTAGGCCTATGCCTACTGTTGAACGGCGTTAGTGTATTTGATGAGTATTTGACATCAATGACTTCATTCTATTCCCCACTGTTCTGCTGTCCTCCATGTTTGTTTACATCGGGTTCTACGTGCTGCTGTAGTGAAGCTCCGCCCCCTCCGCCCCCCCGGGGACACCAGAGCCCTCCCACCTTTTGAAACACTGTGCCCCGCCCCCCACCTCAGCGCCTCAGACAGATGTCTGAGGAGGGCTCTCAGAGGATCAAGGCTACCAGGCCACTCAGCATCAGCCATATTTGATTGGCTTGCCATATCATATTGTTGTCAGAGAGAGAGAGAGAGAGAGAGAGAGAGAGAGAGAGAGAGAGAGAGAGAGAGAGAGAGAGAGAGAGAGAGAGAGAGAGAGAGAGAGAGAGAGAGAGAGAGAGAGAGAGAGAGAGAGAGAGAGAGAGAGAGAGAGAGAGAGAGAGAGAGAGAGAGAGAGATCGACCGACCGACTCAGAGATAGGGAGGGAGAGATGCCCATAGAGAAGAAAGAGAGATGCTCATAGTGCCATATGGTTATTTGTCCAAAATTAGTAATGAAGGCTGAGGTCAGTGTGTGTGTGTGTGTGTGGTGACCACACTGGCCTGCACCATATGGGTTGTGCTAATAGAGGGATATGTTGCACATGCTGTAATTAGCACCCTGGAGTCAGTGGAGGAGACAACACAATGTGTGCGTGTGTGTGTGTGTATGTGTGTGTGTGTGTGTGTGTGTGTGGGTGTGTCACGCTGTGTTTCTGTCTCATTTATGCTTTTATAATGTGCACCGTTTTATAAGTGGAGTATTGCCTCTGTGACATGCCTATTCAGGTCATCTGGTATAATACTGTGTATTATTAGACCTGATTGTAGATGGAGGGTATCACACTATCTCAACCTGTGGCCAGGTTGGGATCCTGGGAGGGTGTCTGCTGCTTTAAGGCTGGGTTATGCTTAATATATGCTTCCGCGTTGACACAACGCTAGGGGGCTTATGGACCCTTTACGTCCTTGCGGACCCCCCTTGCGTCCACCGCAAGTGCCTGACGTGCACCTCCCAAAAATCCTAGACGCGCGTCGAGGCGACGCAACCCCAACGCAGCGGCTTTGGCTGTGATTGGTCCGCTAACTACATACGCTGGAGATTGCTTTTCCGGTTTCCATTCGTAAACACCGCCACGGTGTGATAAATGCTTCGACTGATTGGCGACAACATATATATATATATATATATATATATATATATAACTTTTGCCTTCATTTCTGTAAACTTTTTTTTTTACTCGCTAGTAATCCGTATGTAATAACCAGAATGGTCATTCTGGTCCCTCTACCGGTGTGGCATTGAATTGCATTTCGACACGTAAACCCCACGCAGAACCATCACGGTCTCATGACTGCGTCAAAGCAACTGCGTGGCCATTGCGTGATCACTACGTGGAACCATAACTCAGCCTTTACATCTAGTTCCAAACATTCACACACACACACACACACACACACACACACATATTCCCATTCACACACACCAGAACCAGGAACCTTCCTGTTGCCAGGTGACGTCCTCGGCTTGATGAGTGACTGCAGTTATTTTTATCTGTAGCTCTTTTTTCAAGGTTTCTCAAGCCATAATTGTTTTTCAATCAATCATAACATACGTATGTTAGAACTATATGTTGAAGTAGCACTAGTAGTAATATTGGCAGTGGTGTCATGTACACATCCAATTACGCTTGTTTATTTTAGCCCATAGAATGTATTTGTAGATGTAATGATTGCATTTGGTTTACATACTTTATTCAGATTCCTCTCCAGGCTACACTGTGTATGACACACTGTGTGTCCACGTCAGGGGGACTCCATAGACGCCTCACAGCCCTACGCAGAGTCTCTGTGTGGACGAGCTGCAGGGCCGTCCAGTACGAGCTGCAGGGCCGTCCATTATGAGCTGCAGGGCCGTCCAGTACGAGCTGCAGGGCCGTCCAGTAAGAGCTGCAGGGCCGTCCAGTAAGAGCTGCAGGGTCGTCCAGTAAGAGCTGCAGGGCTGTCCACTACGAGCTGCAGGGCCGTCCACTACGAGCCGCAGGGCCGTTCAGTATGAGCCGCAGGGTCGTCC
Organism: Urophycis tenuis; assembly: GCA_036785325.1. NCBI lineage: Eukaryota > Metazoa > Chordata > Actinopteri > Gadiformes > Phycidae > Urophycis > Urophycis tenuis. The sequence continues at coordinate 610,653 of JAXIVH010000026.1, read as the reverse complement.
AGTATGAGCCGCAGGGCCGTCCAGTAAGAGCCGCAGGGCCGTCCAGTAAGAGCCGCAGGGTCGTCCAGTAAGAGCCGCAGGGCCGTCCAGTAAGAGCCGCAGGGCCGTCCAGTAAGAGCCGCAGGGCCGTCCAGTAAGAGCCGCAGGGTCGTCCAGTAAGAGCCGCAGGGCCGTCCAGTATGAGCTGCAGGGCCGTCCAGTATGAGCTGCAAGGCCGTCCAGTATGAGCTGCAGGGCCGTCCAGTATGAGCTGCAGGGCCGTCCACTACGAGCTGCAGGGCCGTCCAGTATGAGCTGCAGGGCCGTCCAGGTTCCACAGCCACTGTGTCGCTGGGAAACCCTCCTCAGGGCGGAGGGGGGAGGGGGGCGGAAGGCCTGAGCAGCCGCATCGAGAGTCGCATCGTTAGCAACGCCAATCAGCTCTCTGTCACGGGGGGGGGGGGGGCCCTCACCTGTCACAGCATGAGCGAAGAGCAGGTCATGTTTATGTATGGCGGCGGGGGGAAATAATGTGTACATACATTCCTCCACAGGTGGGGATCCCCACAGCAGGCTACGCCTGGCTAATGAGCCGGCGCAGAGTGCTGTGCGGTGTAATGACTGGAGGGGCGACCCGCTCCCGGGCTAGCGCAGTTGGGTCGATTTCGCGAAGGCTGCAGCTTAGCCCTCCGTGGCGTCCTTAAGATTTGATGTGCGGCGCATAGCGTGTGCATAGCGTGTGCTTGGCGTGGCGCCGCGGTGGAGGGGGACAGGCGCTGCCGGCGGCACGTCGCACGCGGCCGAGTGCTGCGGCCCTGCAGAAGCCTGCAGGTGGAGTGGGACATTAATATGCTCAGATCATCTCAATGGGATGTGTTGAAGTGCGAGACCATCTGTTGCCCTCGGGGGCCATCTTAAACACTCGCATGCAGGCACGCACACACGCACACACGCACGCACACACACACAACAGGCACACACACACACACACACCAGGCACGCACACACACACATACTCACACACACACACACACACACATGCACGCACACACACACACACACACACTCACACACACACACACATGCACACACACACACACACACACACGCACACACACACACACACGAGCATGCACACAGGCATACACACACACACACACACACAAGCATGCACACAGGCACACACACACACACACACAGCATGCACACACACACACACACACACACACACACACACACACACACACACACACACACACACACACACACACACACACACACACACACAAGCACGCACACATGCACACACACACACACATGGCACGCACCAAGTGCGACACATGCATACACGTAGCCCACAAAAAAACACAAGGCCGCCCACAAATACACCCTGACAAAGACACACACACACACACACACACACACACACACACACACACACACACACAAAGAGGTAGGTGTGTGTGTGTGTGTGTGCGCCGTCCTTAATTTTTCACCAAGTTCTCCTTTTCAATTTACACTTATCTCCGAGGTGCTGATTACAAGCGCCCCATAATGGCGCCCGCGACAAAGCAGGCACTACAAACACACGCCACATCAAAGACGGCCCGGCTCAAAGAGCGGGCTGTGAGCCTTTAAAGGGGGCCGTTGTCTGTTCAGAGGGGCCCCCCCCCCCTCTGTACCCCGCCGCCGCCACCCAGGGCCGGCTGCACGCCACGCCCGGCGCAGCGTCGCGCTGCGAGGAAGAGAGGCGTCGTCGGACGCACTTTTTCGGAGGCGTCTGTTCGCCGTTGGATGCGCTCACCGCAAGTCCCCCTGGGCAACAGTGTCTGCTAACTCAACGCGACGCGATGCGACGCCACGATTTAGCACCGTAGCTTTAATGTGCACGGCGCTAAATGAAGTCGTTAATATTAATTGTTTTCAGAGTGGTCGTCAGTGGTGGCGTTCTAGCAATCAATTGCTAGAATGCGTTTCCTTTTTTTGGGGGCGAGGGGCGCGGGGGGGGGGGGGGGGGGGGGGGGGGGCATTTTATATCATAATTAAAAGCGTCTATTAAAATATATACATAATGAATGCAATCAAATATGTAAAGAAACTACTATAAACCAAGATCCCAAAAACATGATAGAAGTAAAAGAAAACTTCTAATGTGCATAATTAAATTTTCCACGACCCCACAGTGAGAATGCGACCTCAACATAACGCACAGCATATCAGCATCGTTCACACAAGGTGTGCAGACTGTTCCATACGCACGTCTGCATGTAAAGAACGTCCTGCTTGGTTCATTTTCCCCCCCCTGCCTGGCCCCTCTGCGCCACGGACATCAAGCCGTTTAGTACACACAAGAACGCAGAGCGTAGCCTTCATCCTTCGTGGCTCAAGAAAGTTTAATCCTTATTGAAGCATTTGAGAGTGTTCATCCCGCGGGTACAATCCAAACTCAATTTGTTCCCCCTGACCCTCTGTCACAGACCTCAAAAGACAGCAGCGACTGGCTCGGAGCAGGCCGGCGATGACGCAGTGAAAGCGCTCCCTCTAATTGAAGTGTTTGAGGGAGCGGACAGACACAGACCTTTTGTCAGACATACACATACAGGCTCCGCGCCGGTGCCATCTCATTACGTGAATTGGCCCATCGAGCCAGACGCCAGCGTGCGTGTCTCGCCCAGAACGGGCCAGAACCGGCTCCGTCCCGGGAGCTGTGAAGAGACCAGGGAGGGAGCAGAGGTGAGTGCGGCTCTCAAAAAATGTGAGAAAATAAGGCGCGGCGGCGGGCGAGCCGAGCGCCAGACCGGTCTGGGGCGGTGACGGCTGGGCCGGGCTTGCGGAATGCGGGCGGATCACACGTGTTTTGATCCAACTTTCGTTTCATGGTGCATACCCAAATGGATGCCTGCATGCAGACGGTGAGTGGTCGTGACCTGACCGGGGTTTAGTGGTGGAGTTGTCAGGAGGCGCCCCCCGTGGGAACGCAGTGTGGCAGACTGCGGTTGCCTCTGGAGAAACAAGCCTCAGATTAAAGTTGTATGATACCGCTAATAATAAATGAGCAAATTGGAGACACATCCCTGCAGGGTCTCGCAGAGTTATAGCGTATGCACACACACGCACGCACGCACGCACGCACACACGCACCCGCGCGTACAGACACATGCATATGCACACACACACACGCACACGCATACAGACACACACACACACAAACACACACACACACACACACACACACACACACACACACACACACACACATACAGACACACACACACACACACACAGGCATACACACACACAGAGACACAGACACGTGCACAGAAGTTAAAGAGGCTACCTGACATGCATCTCTATGAGGGAAGCTGCTCTTCCGTGTCAGCCTGTTTATTTTAGAGTTGAGAGGGAAAAATAAATGTTGAAAATTCGATGGATTAAACAGACACACAAACACACACACACACACACACACACACACGCATGCTTGTATGCATGCGCATAAACGCACATCCCCTCACTCACTCACTCACTCAGTCACACACATATACATCAGCTTACACCTCACTCTCTCTCTGTCTCTCTCTCTCTCTCTCTCTCTCTCTCTCTCTCTCTCTCTCTCTCTCTCTCTCTCTCTCTCTCTCTCTTACTCTCTCTCACTCACTCACACACAAACATTGACAGCTTACGCCTCACTCAAACACCTGAGGTAAGGCCCGGCATATTCAAATTGCAGTCAGGCTTTAGTGCATTCACAAATAACAGAATATGCATTTTTTGTTCCCCCACTGCCTGAATCTCATTTTGCCCTAAAGAAAAAAATGCCTTTATAAATATTCATTTTCATTCACCAAATCCCTTCCAGAGACAACAGCTCTGCACGCTGCTAAATTGTAGCGCATGCTAATTCCGTCCTCACTGTTGTGCGGCCTCTGTTGTTCTGCTGTTTTGAGCACATCCTGAGCACATCAGGTGTCATGAGGGATGATTTAGATGTGTTCTCAGCGCACCATAGCCAAGGCAACAATGTCTTTTAACGCACCATAGCCAAGGCAACAATGTCTTTTAACGCACCATAGCCAAGGCAACGCGTCCGTAAGTGAGCGTGAGAGCTTCAGACTGCGTGTACCTGGTGTTCACCTGGTGTTCATCTGGTGTACACCTGGTGTTCATCTGGTGTTCACCTGGTGTGTGCAGTGCAGGCGCGGGTAATGGCAGTGTGACTATGAAAGCATGCTAGGCTAACGTAGGCCATACGCACCATTTAGGCCGCACCACGTAGGCCTCACCACGTAGGCCTCACCACGTGGGCCTCACCACGTAGGCCTCACCACATAGGCCTCACCGCGTAGGCCTCACCGTGTAGGCTCTCACCGTGTAGGCCTCACCGTGTAGGCCTCACCGTGTAGGCCTCACCACGTAGGCCTCACCACGTGGGCCTCACCACGTGGGCCTCACCACGTAGGCCTCGCCACATAGGCCTCGCCACGTAGGCCTCACCGCGTAGGCCTCACCGCGTAGGCCTCACCACGTAGGCCTCACCGCGTAGGCCTCACCACGTAGGACTCACCACGTGGGCCTCACCATGTAGGCCTCACCACGTAGGCCTCACCACGTAGGCCTCAACGCGTAGGCCTCACCGTGTAGGCCTCACCACGTGGGCCTCACCACGTGGGCCTTACCACGTAGGCCTCACCACATAGGCCTCACCGCGTAGGCCTCACCACGTAGGCCTCACCGCGTAGGCCTCACCACGTAGGCCTCACCACGTAGGCCTCACCACGTAGGACTCACCACGTGGGCCTCACCATGTAGGCCTCACCGCGTAGGCCTCACCACGTAGGCCTCAACGCGTAGGCCTCACCGTGTAGGCCTCACCACGTGGGCCTCACCACGTGGACCTCACCTCGTAGGCCTCACCACGTAGGCCTCAACGCGTAGGCCTCACCGTGTAGGCCTCACCACGTGGGCCTCACCACGTGGACATCACCTCGTAGGCCTCACCACGTAGGCCTCACTATGTGGGCCTCATCAAATAGGCCTCACCATGTGGGCCTCACTATGTGGGCCTCACCATGTAGGCCTCACCATGTAGGCCTCACCACGTAGGCCTCTCTGTGGAGCAACGGTCTCACTGGGTTTGGTGTTGCTGTTGTTTGTGTACACTACATTTTCAACTTGATTTGAACAAAGTCTGAATGTGTTATTTAAAACCAGACTTGATTTTATTTATGCACATTAGCCCTGATGATGATTAAGATGCAATTATTGTTGTATTATGATTTTAATGAAACATATGTGGAAAAAAAGGTTTGTACCAATTAACATTTTATATAAACTCATGTTGACTTTGATAATAACTTGGAGGTGTGAAAAACTTCTTGTGCTCACCTTCCTAATTATATGAATGGAGGTATCTCGTATGTGTCGAGGCATGTTTAATTATACATTACGGTCTCAAGGTAGCTCAAAGAGCTCCAGAGAACCATGCTCAGTTGGGAATAGACTGCACCTTCCATCACTGAGCCCTTGTCATGGAGAGCCCACCGGGAAGAGAGGGACCTACAAGCTTCTCATGAAGATGGGTAGAGGTGGAACCTACAAGCTTCTCATGAAGATGGGTAGAGGTGGAACCTACAAGCTTCTCATGAAGATGGGTAGAGGTGGAACCTACAAGCTTCTCATGTAGACAGGTAGAGAAGAAACCTACAAGCTTCTCATGTAGACCGGTAGAGAAGAAACCTACAAGCTTCTCATATAGACAGGTAGAGATGGACCCTACAAGCTTCTCATATGGACAAGTAGAGAAGGATACAACACAATGTGCAATATGTGGATTGTTGGAGGACATAACATAATGGCAGACAGACTAAAACAAGGCACCAACAAATTCTCAATCAAATTCAAACCAAAGACCGGGTAATGAATTGATAAATCATAACAGGTCTGAGATGATGAGAACGTAGCCAGGTTTCCGGGACAACTCTTTGGATAAGGGAAAGGTATCTGCCTGTACAGATGACATGAGTGGTACAGAAAAAGTGGCGGTAGAGAGGTGGACATCAAGAGAGAGGCCCGGGAACATTGAGTCCCAATCCAATCACAGAGCTGGATTAGGTAGATGGGCTACTGGAGGACAGCAGGAATAAGCATACCACTAACTCAGCTATGGTTCAATATATACATTACACGTCTGCTTTTCATTATAGTGGTATTTTAAAGGGTGGAGTGCATAGACTTGAGTGGCATCTAGTGGAACAGACTTTGCAGAAGTGGAATATAATTAAAGTATGTGGTGCATAATTCATGAAATAAGAATCGCTGTGTTTTCGTAGAATGAGTCCCTTACACCTGCATCGGGAGAGGGTCCTCTTCACGGGGGCTGCCATGTTTTGGATGAGAGTTCTGGGAAAGAGGGGAGGGGTTAGCCAAGTGGCTGCAACCCATTTGTGTCAGGTCATGGAATCCAAGGACACATTTTTCGTTTTTTTCGTTTTTTTTGAAGAATCTGTTAGTTGAGATCACAGAGAAGCCTCTCCATGTTTAAGATAACACTATTGGTTTCTTCAAAAGTCAACATTTTGTGTTTGAAATTGGGTGTGCCCATAGAGATAGGTGACAATTGCAAATCTTTAGGAGGCTATTTCTCAGTTTTAGCTTTTGTGATGTGCCTACTTTCAAATGGTCACAACTTCTCCAAATACTATCAGATTTCCATGTGTTACACATAATTGGAAAGCTTAGAAAAAACACTTTCAGAACTTTCTCGGAATAACTCAAAATGCCACAGGTTTACATGACCTGACCCATTTGTCTGAAACATCATCATGATGTTGTATATGAACCATACACTGACACATTATACTGCGAGTGTCCGAGAATCATTACCGCTGTCCTTTTGCTTGAATGTCTTATGTATGTAGAGGACTTCATGAATTTCACACCCTTTTTTGATCCAAGTGTGAAATAGCGTAGCGAATTGCAGTTTGTGCATGAGGCGGACTATGATAGGTGGATGTGCGCGGCTTTTATATACGGTTTTTGTTAGACATTCGTGTTTTAGGTTGCTTCCCTTTGATAACTGAACGTCAGCCATCACACCTTTATGTCATCTAGCAAAACCTATACTCAGCGTTGACTGCTGTCAAGAGGAAGGATCAATACCTATGACAGATAGCCATGAGTAGGGCTGTGGTCAAGACCACCTTCGTCGAGTCCAAGACAAGTCCAAGACCAGGACTAGGCGAGACCAAGTCAAGACCGAGTGCAGAGAGGTTCGAGTCCGAGACACGACCGAGAACAAAAAGCAGCCCCACAACAACGGACAGCAAGGCATCGGAGAGGGGGGAGGAGTCGGCCTGGGGGGGAGGGGCCAGGCTCGGCGCTAATTTAAATACCGTGAAGCGAAGCGTGCGCTGACTTGCCGCCCGGCCAGCCGGGCTGCTGTATCATGACTGCAAATGCCTCTTATCGAGGCTAGCGCTCCCAGAGAGAGAGAGAGAGAGGAGAGAGAGAGAGAGAGAGAGAGAGAGAGAGAGAGAGAGAGAGAGAGAGAGAGAGAGAGAGAGAGAGAGAGAAGAGAGAGAGAGAGAGAGAGAGAGAAGTGAGAGAGAGAGAGAGAGATGAGAGAGAGAGAGAGAGAGAGAAGAGGAGAGAGAGAGAGAGAGAGAGAGAGAGAGAGAGGGTGGGCCCCCGGGAGAACCTTGCTAAGGATGGGTGGATGAGATTTAAATCCCTGAGATGGTCCCAGACTTCTCCAACCGCTGGTAACACCAGCAGCCTTTCTGCTTCCTCGCCTTGCGCGACCGCTTCCTGCTGGCCCCTCATCCTCCTCTCAGCTTCCCCTGGTATCCTGGTGTCTTTTCTCGGGTGATTCGCTGTCCTGCTCTCTCGCTCTTCTCCCTCCGACATTCCTCCCTCCCCCACTCATTCTTTCTCACTCTCTCTCTCTCTCTCTCTCTCTCTCTCTTCTCTCTCTCTCTCTCTCTCTCCCTCCCTCTCCCCCGGAGACAGACTCATCTCTCGGTGCAGAGCAGCAGCAGCGGCGGCGGCGGCGGCGTGCGGCGGCGCCGTCTCTGCTCCGACCCCTCGTCTGTGTTTAGGCATGCGAGCGAGGTCCGCGTGAGCCTCCGCGCTGCTCCGGGTCGGCCCGGGCAGATGCCATCATTACCGGGCATCAGCCGTGCCTCCGCGATTATGGATGACATGCAGAGGCTGGTATTCCTCCACCGTCTTAAACTGCACACTCCCGGGAGGCTCCGGGGTCGGGGCCCCGGCACATAGCCGCGGACGCTAACTGGAGCACAGGGGAGTAGCGGAGCGAAAGACCCAGAAAGAAGAAAAGAAGTGTGATCCCATGGTGGTGATGTATGGCGGGGAGGGCAGAGGAGAGAGTGTGTGTAGCGTAACACACTTGGGCCATGAGATCACTTGAGTTTACAAGTGATTGCCCGGAGTGTGTGAGTGGTGCGTGTGCGTGTGTGTGTGTGTGTGTGTAAGTACAGACAGGCACAGGGTCCAGTAATCTTTACAGTGTGTTTGAGTGCGTGTTCACACTGGTAATGAAATAATGGTGAAGATGTTCAGTTAAGCAGAATCCCCTTTATTGACTGCGTGAGCCGTTCTGTCAGTTTATAGGCACAGCCGGCCTCGTAGACCTCCTCGCCACACACACAATACACGCAGGCACGCACAGACGCACGCACGCACGCACGCACGCACGCACGCACACACACACACACACACACACACACACACCACACACACACACACACACAGTGAATATTGTGTCCTTCTTTCAGCAGTTAACATGAGTTGTAAAGTTTGTATTTGTACCGTTTTTTATGAGTACTTTTGAAGCCACCTTGTGAGAACCTTGCATCATCATTTTTAATTTTGCCATCTAGCAGCACCATTCCAATGCAGTTTTTGTCTCCTGGTAAAAAAAAAAAAAAAGTTAAATGAATCGTACCAGCCTTCCCTCACGCATTTCTTGTTTTCCATTTGGATGATATTTGCTATTATCTTAGCAATTAGGGGTGCAGCTGACAATTATTATATAGTCTGGTAAACTATTGATTATTTTTTTCCATTCATCAGTTCAGCGTTTACTCTATAAAAAGTCGTGAATTTACGGCACTTGTTGCCCGGCCCTGTCCGTGCTTCGTCTCAGAAGAAGCCAAGGGACGCGGCCACAGCCTGTCATTCCTGAAGCACTTGGTGTGTCTGCAGAACAACGAACCAACTCAATTATAATGTGGACATTTTTTGGTAGATCAATTAGTCCAATCACCAATCAATATTTCTGCACTCAAAGCCAAAACAATTTAATTACTGATTGTAATTTAGTCAATTATGCATGGTGTGTCGATTGCGTGTTAGGGGGCAGTTTGATTGAATTTTTGAGGAATTGTGCATTCCAAATTGTTTACCAATGTGCAAGTTCTGAAACTGTTCTGAAACCCGATTTTCATATTTCATACTCACTCATAATCAGTCATGCTGACATTTACATCCTGCATTTCCACAAAAAAAACAACCCACAGTATTATCTCTTGGCCTCACTTAATGACTTGACTGTGTGTTTCTTTTGATAGATAGATAGATAGATAGATAGATATATCCTTTAATAATCCTTACAAGAAATTACAATGTCACAGCAGCTTCACACCAGACGTAACACCACACATTTCCTCACAGCTTCAATACTTAAGTTAAAAAAAAGTTAAAACTACAATAAATAATACAAAGAGAGTGCAAGTTATTTTTGTGCATTGTAAAACCTTATAGCAGCTGTTATAAAAGACTGCCTACAATCTCTCAGTTTTGCACAATGTGCAATCAGTCTCTGACTGAAGGTCAGCTGCTCTTGATCTCCTTCAGGGCGTGGGCGTTTATCACGATGTGTCTGTCCTGTCCTCGTCCCAGCTGAAGCACTCAATGTGGCCTGGTCGGACAATTCATCGGGCCGGAATATTCTGTCCGAGCCCGGCCCGCATCGGACAGAACGCAATCGAACCCGACCCAAGCCCGACAGGCATCAAGCTATTTATGTCTGAACCCGACACAGTAAAGTCTTCTTTTTTTTTTTCATACTAATGACACATTTATGTCTGTGTTTATGAAAGCGCGCCTTTGTAAAACAACTGCAAGCATTCGGAAATGTCAACAAACAGATGAGCGGGGTTAACAGCGAGCACAAGAGGCTCAATCATAACCAATTGAGATCAATTTGCATAGGCCCACATAGAAGGCCCAAGATAAGAGCAAAAATCGAGAAAATTAACACAAGAGGTTCTGAGGTTCTGTAGGTATGAAATTCAATTAACACGAGTGTCCCCAGCGAAGTAGGCAAAAATTAACATTAACTCAAAACCAGCTTATTGAAATGAAAGTGAACTCTTACCCTCGACGAACTTTTTAGATAAGATTAGATTATACTTATTCATCCCACAGCGGGAAATTTCCTTGTCACAGCAGCAGAAAAGTAGCAACATTCATGGAAACTATTTACATCGTCACCCATCGTCATAGTTTTAGGCTAATCCATGTTCTTTTGGAGAAGGATTGCGTCAATAGTGGATGGCCTCCAGGCTCTGATCAACGGTCCTGCCAGCCGCGCTGAAGGTTGCGCTCATCGCCACTGCTGGCTGGCTGGCATGGCGAGGATGCCACGGACAAGAACAGCAAGCTTTGGGTAGTTGAGGTGCTGTTCTCGCCACCGGCCCAAGACATCTGTCTCGTCCTGCATTGTGTGATTTTGGCTTGAGTACATCTCCACTTCATCCGCGGCGTTTCGCAACTGGTAAATTCCGCCAGTCCTCAAAATCAACTGCAGTTTCTTGGGCGCTGGTTCAGTGGCGGTCTCCTCCTCTGTGCGGAGATGGTGGAGCTGTCCTCCGGACCTCCTTGTGGAGGTCTTCTCTCTCTCTAAAGAGGGCAACATTTGTAGCTGTCCAAAGGACAGTGGCAATTTGCAGTTGTTCTTGGATCTCCACTTTTTCGCAAAATCCAATTGAGATGCGACTCGCGGATGATGGCTTGATGGGGGGTGTGTTGTGTTGTCACACAGTGGCACATGCTTTGTTGTCACAGGATGTTAGGTTATATTTTTAATCACACAATCGATCCTTCGCAACATGTGAAACAGACCCATCTCTACACTGCATAATAAGATGTTTTAAATTTAAATTTAAAATCGCGCAGATGTGACGAGCCCGACCCGAACCCGAGCATAATTTCTAAATATTTGTCCGAACCGACCCGGCCCGTCGGGTCCAGTTGAGCTCAGGTCGGGTAATCATCCTCTATTGTACACACACACATGGTTGTGTGTGGTGTGTGTGTGTGTGTGTTGGTGTGTGTGTGTGTGTGTGTGTGTGTGTGTGTGTGTGTGTGTGTGTGTGTGTGTGTGTGTGTGTGTGTGTGTGTGTGTGTTGGTGTGGTGTGTGTGTGGTGTGTTTGTGTTTGTGTGCTGTGTGGTGTGTGTGTGTGTGTATTTCTTCATGAAGGGGTTCTCTTAATAATTTAGCAATTGCCAATATCCTTCCCCAGGCAAAAAACGTTCAGGTTTCTTTTCAAGTGTTTTTCAAGTGGTTTATTACATGTCCAAATCCTCTTCAGAATGGTAGGCGTAGGTAGCGCAGCTCAAGGGAGATGTTCATGGAACACGTGACACCTGCTGACAGCCACAATCAGGCCCAGTGAATATCGATGACTGAAAGCCCGGGCACTTCTGACAGGTCGACTAAAGGAAACACCAGGGGAGACACACTCTTTCTGTTTTAGACATTTACGCACTGATCTAAGTCACCATATTGGAATGGTCACCCAACCCACTTGCAGTGTGCAATTAAGATTAAAAAAAAAAAAAAAAAAGCAGTGTGTTCTGTGATTCCCCTGTACAATTACATGTCCATGTAGTTCTAAGTAAATGTGAGTGACCCCTTACCTCCTGGGAGGTCCGTCACTCTCAAGCCGTACCGCCTCACTCAGGTTCAGAGGAATTCAGAGACGGACGCTGTATGCATCGCCGCTCACGCAGCCAGCCAGGGCGGTTGCTATGCAATTTCTGTCTTGATCAGATATGGTGGGAGGCGTTCGCACACAACACCATCTGAGATCGGAGCCCTCCTGCCGACGCCCTTTTCCAACGCAAAAACAATTAACAGCACAAGATCATGTGGGAACAAGCACCGCGTGATGACAGAGGAATGACAAAAGAATGAGAATATGGCGGCGGAGGTGAGACATTCGGATGGGTGTCGGATGACTATCTGTCACCCTCTGGCAGGGAGTTACTTTCGGTCAGTAAAACTCAAGGTTGCCCCAGAGTTTGGGAGTCGAGCATAACGTGAGGCCTGGGACCCACCGCACGCTCCGCCGTTAAATACGAAAAAGTGGGGAAGATTTTCAGTTTTCAAACAAGCCAGTGATCAAATAAAACAGACAAGGCTTGAAAGCAACCTCCTCCTCACTTTGTTCCCGAGCCACAGTCTCAAAAAACACCTTTTTGAAACTGTGTTCGTACGGCTCATGTTTGTACAGTGTTTTGTATAGTTTGTGTTCGTACAGCTTCAAAAGAACAAAACATGAGAATGTTTGTTGAGGTTGAGTATTAATTGACAGTATTACTACAGTGTGAAAATCGTCAGGACATAGTATATAATCTGGAAGAAGCATTCTCTTCAAGTTGAGGAACTAGTTTTTTCCTTATTTTCTTCCATTTCTTTTGTGGTTAAATGTATTTTTTCCAAAGGGCCGTAAGGCAAGTGCTTTGTTGTCCACAATAAAAAGAATGACCCCATAGCTTCGCCCAATGGACTCCACTGCACAGCGGGGCACCACACTTCTCTGCCATTCCCCTCGAGCAATGCCACAATCACACCGACTATTCTTGATGACTTTGTGTTGTTTATGGTGTTATGAAATCATCAAGTTAGTGTACGTTTAAGTCACTTTCCAGATGCCTTCGTCCAAAGCAGCACTACAGGACTGTAGTTAATATGCCATGAGGCAGACAGCGCTTGGGCGTCTTGCTCAAGAGTCTACAGGTAGGCTGAAGACATCGGGGAGTAACCCTTAGTAACACTCTAACCTTTGGTTTGGCAGTTTGATTCCTGGCACAAGGTTATTCTGCTCTTTCCTATTTCAGAAAGTAGATCTATTTTCGATGGTGCTCTTGTCAACGTTTAGGTGAAGGGCTAGAGTGCTGCAGTGTGTGTGCGCGGCAGCCCGGTCCACTCACAGGGAGCCGACTGCAGCTGGCCTGCCTGGCTCCCCACTGTAACAAACAGGAACTGGTCAGACCTGGTTCCTCCGCACAGCCTGTAGACCGCGCGCTGCCCTCTGGTGCTTCAGCCCTCGCGCCCTGGCTCGTCGTTGTGTTAGCATGCACAGGAGGGAGGCAACACTGAGACACTGACTGCAAGAGGCCAAAAGATTGGAATAACTGCACATATCTCTATAATGTCAGTGACACACACACACACACACATGCAGGCAGGTTTTGGCTTTGGTTTGGACATTCAGACATTCACGCAGACTTCACATTGATTTCCCGGCACCTCCAGACGTTTTGTGGATGGTTGACTTCAGTGTAACCGTCTGAAGAGCGAGATTCGCTCTTCAGACACTCTCCACGTCGTGGGAGACGTCACGGAGCACGCTGTCCTGCGGGGGAGACTCCGTGACTGCAGCATTACGTGGCCTCCATTGAAGTGAGAGAACTTGAAGCCCTTTGAGTGTGCAGCATAACACATATATTAAACGCAAAAAGAATGAAATCACTTAAACTGATTTAAAGTCAGTTCGACTGAAGTCTAAAATAATGTCCTTAATGAATGAACAGCTCCAAACCCGCTGAGCAAAACAAATTGGACCCTGTCAACAAGTGAAGGCTAATTGGTGAATGGGCAGCACGAGCCGCCAGCAGCTCTTAGGGTTCCGGTGTGCATTCACTGTCTATTAACCTCAGAGCTCAGACCCCGGGTTCCACCGTTCAAATAACCACTGTAATGTCTTCCTGGGAAACGCATGGATGGACAGATAAACAATACTACTCATAATGATAATGATGATGATAACGATGTATTAATTGCCAGGCAAAACAGGATAGATGTAGACCGCCGCTCGGTGTGCAAATCCCTTTGGGATTCTGCAATGTGTTCCACTCAATTCAGCCACTGTGTGTGACATCAAAGACCCCCCTCACACACACACACAGACACACACACACGCACACAGACAGACACAAACACACACACACACACACACACACACACACAACACACACACACACACACACACACCACACGACACACACACACACACACACACACACACACACACACACACACACACACTTCAGAGCAGTAGGTGGCGGGGGGCTGATCGGCCGCCACGTCACTGTAGTCTAAAAGCACAACACGGCAACGCCACCGTCGATATTCCATTATGTTGTGTAATGTTAAGGCTCCTGAAGACCAGGACAGAACGAGACTGAGGGTCGAGAGAGAGAGAGA
>JAXIVH010000026.1:593827-595958 GCA_036785325.1 Urophycis tenuis | reverse complement strand
CAAACACTGTCATCTGTTTCAAGATTCAATTCAAAGATATTGTGGCCGAGGGAGTGTAAGAAATTGCAATTCTGTGCTAAAGAAACACGCCTGTACACACACACGCACGCACGCACGCACACACACACACACACACACACACACACACACACACACACACACACACACACACACACACACACACACACACATGCACGCACGCAGGCATGCACGCACGCACACGCACACACACAGTGACAATCTGCAGTTGTGTCATTAGGCTTTTTTTTATACAGGACAGCAACCCGCCAATTTTGCTGTCTTTTTTGCTGCTAGGTCCGGGCGTTTAGACAGATCGTGGTAAATTGGGGGTCAATTTCGGCCCGGCAATATCACGCCTAGGAGGGTGCACTTTTTGCCACCTGCATTGCTGTGTAAATCCAAGCCGTCGATGTCCCGGCAATATTGCGTGAGACGGGCGGGGGGGTGTCGTTGACGTGCGCTGTTGTGTGACCCACAGCCGAAGTTTTAAAACCAGGAAACAGCTGGATTGAAGAGAGATCCAAATGTGTGCACTGCATCAGACCTCAGTGTTTGTGGTTCTCCCGCCATTGTTGTTTTGAAACTGACGCTGGTCTCACGGGGCTAAACATTTTTCGACGCATATGTGTCAGGTCATGGAATCCAAGGACACAAGTCGCCAAAACAAGATTTGCGCAAATTAACTAAGAAGTGATTTTTTTTTTTCAAAATGAGTGATTCTCGTTTTTTTGCAGAATCTGTTAGTTGAGATCACAGAGAAGCCTCTCCTGTTTCAGATAACACTATTGATTTATTTAAGAGTATACATTTTGTGTTTGAAATCGGGTGTGCTCATAGAGATAGGTGACAACTGCAAGCCTTTAGGAGGCTATTTCTCAGTTTTAGCTTTTGTGCCTACTTTCAAATGGCCACATCTTCTCCAAATTCTTATCCAAAGATTTCCATGAGGTGTTACACATCATTGGAAAGCGTAGAAACGACACTTCAGAATCTGTGAATAACTCAAAATGCCCCACGGACGACTTGTGTCCCTAGTTTCCATGACCTGACACATATGTTGTAGGTCACTGTTCACGCCCAGCTTCCTGCTTCACGTCACGTCACATGCCTACCCAGTGGAGGCTCTGTTGAATAGAAGGGACATTACACCTCCAGTTCACACAGCCAAGATGGCAGATTGCAGCCGTTACGTGGGTGCAGCTGTGGCACATTTTCTAACTAAAAGCAGCTATTGTTGTCCTCTTTGTCTTTTCCTCCACTCCCTCCTTTCTCACCCCTCCTCACCCTTTTGGACCTGTTCTCCCTCACCGTTTAGAAAAACATGATTGCCAATCCAGTACAGCCAGCACTGATCAAGTTAGCATGAAATTGACTTCTTTAAATCGCCATAAAGCATTCATGGATCTCTGACGCCAATGTTGCTGTGTCTCTGGCTTTACCCACTTCATTAAAATATATAAATCTCAGCTTTTTGTGTGTGTGTGTGTGTGTGTGTGTGTGTGTGTGTGTGTGTGTGTGTGTGTGTGTGTGTGTGTGAGTGTGAGAGAGGGGGGGCGGGAGTGTTATGTGTGTGTGTGTGTGTGTGTCAGATGGGTGAGAGTGAGTGTGGGGGTGGTGTGGGGTTGGGGGGGGGGGGGGGGGGGGAGATTGATCGTGAGACATTTGTCACCCTCCTCCCAAAGGTAGCAATAAGGGTTGTGGGAGTATAAATCACAAGTAATGGATAGTGTCAACTGTACACACACACACACACCCACAAACAACGACACACATCCACACACACACACACACACATACACACACAACGACACACATACACACACACACATACACGCACACACATCCACACACACACACACACACACAACCACACACACACACACACACACATACACACACAACGACACACATACACACACATACACGCACACACATCCACACACACACACACACACAACCACACACACACACACACACACATCCACACACACACACACACACACAACCACACACACATCCACACACACACACACACAACCACACACACACATCCACCACACACACACATCCACCACACACACACAACCACACACACACACGCACGCAGGCA
>JAXIVH010000026.1:571327-583827 GCA_036785325.1 Urophycis tenuis | reverse complement strand
AGACTCAAGACTCACTTGTTCAGAGTTCATCTGAACCCTGCATAACCATACCCTCATGCTCTTATTTGTTGTAGGTCTTGGCACTTTAATCCCTCTTTGTAACTTGCACTTTAAATCGCTCTTTGTAACTTGGCACTTAGTCAGAGATGTTGTATACTAGCAACGGGTATATTAATCTAGCAATTGAAATGCTTGAACCTTGTTCTGGTGACTCTCCTACTGTATTAGCAGCAATGAAAAAATCACCTTACGACAAATGTACTCTTTGTAAGTAGCTTTCGATAGAAGCGTCTGCTAAATGCCCTAAATGTAAATGACATTTCTGTGTGTGTAATACATAAATATATATATATATATATATATATATATATGTGGGTGTGCTCACTGCTCCAGTGAAATGTGACTGCTGCTGTGTAGTCCTTTAGGGTCCCTTGTGGGCTCCTGTAACACACAGGAAGACCCCGTGTGCTCCAGAGCTCTGCTCCTGGTTCCCATCATCCTCACTGTCAGACAGAGCAGCCTGCTAACTTCCCACAAGTTGATCACTCAATCGGAGGCCGCTCCACTTAGCTCTTCCTATCAACAGTTTCTCCCCCGACAGAGAATAATGATTGGGGTGAAAAAATGAGCTGAGATAGACTTTAAGTGGAACACAATAATTTTGTCCCAGAGTAAGAAAGTTTTGAAAATCCTCTTGGAAAAGAGACGATAAGCAGGGGAACTTGGTGAATATAATAATCTTTATCTTCTCAACTGTCAGAATAGTTTCCCAAAAGGTGTGTGTGTATGTGTGTGTGTATGGGGGGGGGGGGGGGGGGGTAGCACACCAAAAAAAAAAAAAAAATCAATGCAGCTGTTGCTTGAAGTCGATTCTCACTTCCCACCTTGTCTCACTGCTCAGACTAGCAGAGAGGAAATTTGCTGTGAGACGCACGCACACAGGATCCCATGGGGCCGCCGCCGTGCCTAAATGGGATCACAGTCTTTTTAGACTGTGATATTGTGACTGCGGCAGCCATCACGCCGGCCTAATGCTATTCCGCCGGCTGCGGGCGTCGCCGTATGTTTGTGAAGTTGCGGACGCAAACTGTTCAATTACGGCCGGCCCCGGCCGCAGCTACTAAAATTGGAAGGGCTGTTTGTTTGTTTGTTTGTTGGTTGGTTTTCTTGGTTTCCGCTGTCACATCCAAGGATGCAAGGCACTGCGTGTCTGGCCGAGGTCTTAAAAGCTTATTTAGAGTGATTGTTAAAAAAAAAAATACAGGGGGAAGGAGGAGGAGAGAAGTAAACATTTTGGATATTCTCTTGTTGAGTTGTGGCAATTGAAAGGGTTGCGGGGGAAGCAAAGCAAATATTGACGACAGAAAGAAAATAATAGTTTCTGAATGTTGTTTTCCATCAATGCAGCGTTCCATTTGTATGTACCAAATGCTTTATTACATGTGTCATACACTCTAAAATGTAGCAGCACACTTTATACCAATACAACCAAATGTCTTGACATGTAAAAATTATATATATATATATATATATATATATATATATATATATATATATATATAATATATATTAAAACTATATGAACTGCAGGTTTTCTTTTTCAATCTGTGCGTGCTTGTGTCCAACTCCTATGTGGGCGCCCTAACCTTCCTGGTAACCCGTGGCAACAGAGAGAGGTTGTTGTTGTGGACCCGTGGTGCCCGTCTGGAGGAGGGGGGGGGGGGGGGGGTAGTGGGGCCAGTGCTGCTGACGCCACGGTTCTCGGGCCCGAGTGACGGCGCCGGAGTCAGGGACCCTCCCTGCCTCCCCCGCCTCCCCCGCCCCGCCTCCCCCACCCAGGAGCACGGGGTGAGGCGTGGGACGATGGGTCCTGGGAAATAGACGTGTGATCTTAAGGACAACCGATGGCAGGCAGGGAGCAGGATGTGAGAGTCATGCCCGTCCATCCTGCCGGGTGGGGGGGGGGGGGGGGGGGGGGGGGGGGGGGGGGGATCAGGAAGTCAATGGAGGACAGGTGAGGGAATAAGACAAGAGGAATATGGATGCAGGGGAAATCAGAGGAACGCTGAGGAAGTCTCTGAAGTTGCCGTGACGAGGATGAGGGGGGACTGAGGAAGATGTCTGATGCATGTCTGAGGTCTGCATGACCGTGTGTGGGCATGTGTGTGTGTCAGCGCTCCTCTCTCACGCGTGTCCGTTTCTTATTCTAGATAAATGACGTCAACATCTGAAAACAGGCTGTTCTGTTCTTTCTATTCCTGCTGTTCTTTCTATTAAGGTTCTGAATATATATTCCACTCCTCTCTTTTCACCCACTTGTGTCAAGAATTGCATTCTAAAAAGATTTTGTTTTACCCGTCAGGGTAGCGATGCTTCAACCTTTCTCCTCACTTGATGACCGAAATGTTAAGAAACTGCGCACTCCAGAGTTTGTTGCAACCCAACGCAATGCAGTGGTCTTGGTCCCCTCATGAGGCGGGACTGCAGCCGGGGGCTTTGAGGGCCACGGCGTGCCTCCGTGAGTAGAGGAAGTTCTGCCTCCGCTTCTTCTCGCCATCGTTTCTCGGAGAGCGCGAGCTCGAAACGGCAACATTTTGTTGTTGTGCTGTCGGCCGTCAGAACAGAAACGGTACATTTTTATTGAACATCGCAGTCCAAGAGAACGACGTGGAGGTTTGTCTCGGCAGCGCCGGGGAATGCAGAGTGGACGCATGCTGCTCGGGGGTTCCCCGCCTCCGCAGCAACAGGAGAGCTCAGAGTTCTGGAGCGCCTCGACTCACACACACACACACACACACACACAGACACACACACACACACACACACACACACACACACACACACACACACACACACACACACACACACAGACACACACACACAGACACACACACACACACAGACACACACACACACACACACACACACACACACACACACACACACACACACACACACACACGCACACACGCACACACGCACACGGATGTCTTCTCGAAGCCCGTGAAGCTGAGCTCATCCACGGACCTACATCGCCTGGCTCTCAGAAGCTCAACACGGCCGGTGGACTCGGTGGTTAGAAGAAGAAGAATTACACTTTTGATCCCGTGAGGGAAATTTGGTCTCTGCATTCAACCCAATGGTGAATTAGTGGAAACACACTCAGCACACAGTGATGGTGAGGCACACAGTGAGGTGAAGCACACTAATCCCGAGGCAGTGAGCTGCCAACAGCGGCGCTTGGGGAGCAGTGAGGGTTACGTGCCTTGCTCACAGGCACTTCAGCCGTTCGTACTGGTCGGGGTTCGAACCGGCAACCCTCCGGTTAAAAGTCCGAAGCCCTAACCAGTACTTCTAGCCTGACGGATGGGCCCAACCTTAGCAGGCTGCAGTAGCTCGTGGATAAAAATGCTATTGAGGAGTTGGCAACACGGTTAACTTATTTGATTCCATTCGTAACCTGCGTGTTATGACAATGAGCCCTCCTGGGTGCGGAACGTAATCCGCAGAGTCACCGTGCTTCTGCACAGAGTGGAGTCTCTCACCGGTCGGTCGCACCAAACACTGTTAAGCCGTAGTGTTTACAAAGACGCACTTGGTCCATAAACTGAAGCATAAGGACTCAAGGGCGACATCTAGATTAACGCTAAGGAGATATAGCGGAGCAGGGGACTGTGACAATTGCATCACATGCACCATGATTGTGTTTGCAAGTTTATATTGCCATTACACATTTTACTATTATGGAAAAGTATTGCCGTGCAATTTGTTATACATGAACAAATGACCGTATTCCGTCATGGCGAGAAGTTAATGGCATGCTGAAAGGCAATTTTGTTCCAGTGGAGATTTGAAAAATAGGGACGCATGTGGGTATAATTTATTGTTATTTTTTAATTCCAGTGCAGTCTTCTTCAACTGCCTGAGGTGACGCTGTCTGCCCTGGTGCGACATGACATATGTTTTGTTTCCACCATTTGCCACCGGTCGGTTACTGTGAGTTTAACTCCAGGGCGGTCTATACCATAACTGAGGCGCTCAGGACAGGGAGACTGTGACGGCGTGGGTGTGTGTGTTTGCATGGCCCACTCTGGCCCACGCGTGACTTTCTCCACAAGCCTTTTGTCACGCCCGTGTGTGCCGAAGGGCGCTGTTGTCCCTGAGGTCAACATGGAACTGCTTCCCTTTTTGAGACGTCCCACTCGGTGCTTTTATAGGCTCAGTGGCACGACCCCCTGGCCCGTTAAGTGCGACAGAGCGGCGGGAAAGCTGACTCGAGGAAGGCCGTGGCGACGATGCAGATTCTGCATCGTTAAATTCCGATACATTTAGGTCACAGGTTTCAAACTATTGGAACTTTCCGGCGACCACGCTGCACTTGAGTACGGCTCGCATGTCACCACGCCAACCAGAGACCGCCAAGGGGACGAGTCCACGTCAAAACCTTCCCCAATTTGTATGAGATAAGCAACAAAAAACAACAAAAAAATAAAAAATAAAAAATAACAACAAAAAAAAAAAGTCATATATACAGACACAGTTGTGAACAATATGTTTAGGAGAGATGCACACCAAAACAGATGGGCAAAGCATGCGTGAATTCATCAGGCTTAATGATGTTCTCTGTCTTGCTATGACTGTGTTTGGGCATCTGCACAAGCCCACAAGGTGTCTCCTTGATCTCCATTTAATACTCATATTGACATAAGCTGCAGTGACAAGTGTTCAGTCTGTTTGTGGAAGATACCGGCGGAGCAACAATGTCGCCGCTTTTAACGGCAACCGAACATCGTGCAATTACACGTACTGCAGACCTCAGCGGAATGGGACACTTGTGCAAATGCATGCGTGCGCACACGCACACACAAACACTTGTGAGTGCGAGACGGCGCACGCTCAGCTCACGGCGGGTTGAGTTTTGGCCATCTCGCTGCTGGATTACCGTGTGAGGTGAAGCTGCTGAAGTCGAGCCAGGGCTTAGCCAGAATTAACCTACATCGTCCCCTGCTCTCTTCCTGTAGAACGGCCTGATGAATGGCTGCTTTCGCCTTCAATTCATGACGCAGACCGTTAAGTGTTGGGATTAATCAGCTTAATTTGCGCTACATCCACTTGGGGAACGCAGGTCTCATATCAATTAGAAGTGATTTTAAATGCGGAGACCAAATCTTCATGTTGACGGGGCCGGGCGCAGATTTTTATAAAATATTTTTGGTGTGTGTTAACCTTATTCTGAAACGTTAATCTTTCTCTCTTAATTGGTGTGTATTATGTGTGACTGGCTTTCTTGGTACGGAAACATAAAGGGCACACGTTGTATTGTTGGCGGTAATGTTTCTCGTACGCCACGAGAGTGAATTAATGTGACGATTAATTAATAACAACTCATCACGCAGACCCGGTGACCCCAGATTCCATTCAGAAATTCACTCACCCCGCGTCCCGTCTTATCAGTAGTCATGGCGACGGGGAGGTGGTGATTGTCGACTCGGAGTGAACTTGTACCCCACTCGCCCTGGCTGATTTGCGTCCGTTTTCCCAGCAGGGAAGCGGTCCTCTTGCTACAGTGACGTCCAAACCCAGATCCCTTCCTCGTCGTTTCCCCTCCCATCTGAGAGGCATTCATTATGAGGCACTCGCCGAGGTAATGGTGGCCGGGAACGTGCCCCGTGAAGGCTTTGTGTGTGGACGGCGGGATGAGGACGAGGTGAACACAGGGCCCCGGCGGTGTGAGCTCAGATGGTCTTTGGATGAGGAGCTATTAGGGGCGCACTGGAGGAATGATGGGGTGTTGTTTGATTAACAGGGATCAGCGGCCAGTCTGAGCACACTCAGCCCCGCGTCGCCCATTACCGCAAACTAGTGTGCTCTGCTGCAGCTGTGGATTAGAGGAGGCACAATGGTGTTTAACCGCAAATGAAAGAAACGTGGCGAGAAAACAGAGACTAACTCTTCAAAATGTGTCACTGGACCGTTTTTTCAGCGCAGAGCGTGTGATTCTGCAGTGCTGTAATTTGAATTTGTAGATAATTAGAGTGTGGGTTCCGGTGTGTTTGTAACCAAAGTCCTGATGAATATTTTAACAATTACTAAGCTATGGTGGCACTACACAAGAGCCAAACAACGTCTTCACGAAACTTTCTGCCTCAACAAAAACAATTAGTTTTTAATCAGAGGGGTCAGCCAGCCAAACTGTAGATATTGTACAGCCTATTAAAGTCCATCAGTGTTTTAATACACACATCAAAGTAACATTTCTAGGATAGACTCAGTGCAAGAAAACAACAATAATACTACTAAACACAGGCATGGCACACAAAGGCAGGTCTTTTTTTTTTTTTAGTCTTTCTCCATTTCACTTTTTAATAAGATTGGACTTTCCTTATGAGACACAATTAAAACATAGTGATTAATTGGTGTGTGTGTGTGTGTGTGTGTGTGTGTGTGTTTGTGTGTGTGCGCATGTGTCAGTGTGGGTGTATGTGTGCGTGTGCACATCACTGTGTGTGTGTGTGTGTGCGCGTCTGTGTGTGTGTGTGTGTGTGCATGTGTGTCAGTGTGTGTGTGTGTGTGTGTGTATTCATGTCAGTGTGTGTGTGTGTGTGTGCATGTCAGTGTATGTTTGTGTGTGTGTGTGTGTTTCTAACCATCTCGACAGCCCAGTGGTGGGCTCCGTTCTGTCCATTCCCTCCAAGCTGTTGGTTTCACTCAGTAACCGCGACAATAAAGGCAGTTTTTTTTTTTTTTCTTCATAGTTTTTTATGGTTCTCTTCTTCCATTGCCGCAGTAGAACTCACTAGAACAGTCTGTGTTTCCCTCGCTGGCCCCGGGCCGTGGGCCCACTCGCCAGCGCGGACGGCGGCCAGCTTCAGAGTGCGTCCACGCCCCCAGTCACCGGCGCTGAGTACCGGCGCGGGTACGGCCGGAACCGGCAGCAGCATGCCGTCCCCCCGGGGTCGGCCCGGGAGCGTTCTGAATGCCGTGCTCCCAGGAGACCCGTGGCTCTTCGGCAGTTTTTGTTACGAGTACGATATTCATGGTCAACGGTACCGTTCGGTAAACGGGAACGATCGGAGCGATCCGAATGACCGGAAGCCCAAACGGGGGGCGTGCGGTGAGGCGGACGGAGGCCTCCCGAGCCCCGACGCTGCCTGAGCTGTCAGGCGTCTGGAGACGGACCCGCGCGGGAAGGCGTCTGGAGACGGACCCCGCGCGGGAAGACGTCTGGAGACGGACCCGCGCGGGAAGGCGTCTGGAGACGGACCCGCGCGGGAAGGCGTCGGGAGACGGACCCGCGCGGGAAGGCGTCTGGAGACGGACCCGCGCGGGAAGGCGTCTCGAGACGGACCCGCGCGGGAATGCGTCGGGAGACGGACCCGCGCGGGAAGGCGCCTGCTCAGGTGTTTGGTGGAAATCTGTTTTTTTTTTTTTTTTGCGTGAGTGTGGATGGAGCGGTCTATACTGGAAGGTGCTCCGGTGTTTTCACATGTCCTGGCATTGGTGCAGACGTGGTCCTGGAGAGAGAGAGAGCTGGCTGTGTCTCGCGAAATCATCACACACAGGTTGTTCTCCCTGAAACGAGGATGGAAGGAGGGTTGGATAAAATCATCTCTTTTCGCCAAGGGCAGCTCATTTGCCTATCAAAGGTGGAACGAAACAGACCAAAATGACTGCCATTGTTTCTAAATACCCTCGTTTTTAATCACAAATTTGCCGTTTTGTCGTCAGCCCAGTTTCCGCTATTACATAAAGTGTTTCCCTGGAGTTGGACCGAAGGACCAAAGAAAAGAGACAAACAGAGAATTCCATTAGATTTCCAGGCTGGCTGATTGCGAGGCTGCAAACACTTGCTCATTCAATTATGAATCAACAGCATGACAACAGAGAGTTGTTGTTGAGCACTCGTTTCAGCTTGAAACACATCACTCCCCCTCTGCTATCTTCTCCCTAGACCTTCACAGGGGCCTTACCATCTGTCTCTCTGTCTCTCTCTCTCTCTCTCTCTCTCTCTCTCTCTCTCTCTCTCTCTCTCTCTACCTCTCTCTCCCTTGTTTGTCCCTCTCTCTCTGACTCACTGACTCACTCACTCGCACTCACACTCTCAGACACACACACTCAAGCAATGTCATTATTCCATTCGGATGGGGGTCGTTGGGATTGCCCTTCCTTTTTTGAGTATGAATACAAAACAGGTTATCCTGGCTTCCGGTGAGGCCCCTTCCACTTCAATGTGTGTACGTTTTCGATCTCGTTGTTTCATGTATTGTCTTCATCCCCGCCTATGGCCTGAGTGTTGACCTCTGACCTCAGCATAGCCTCTGCTACAAGGACCCCCTGCCTGTGTCATTAGCTGATGCTTTTATCCGAGTTCCAGCATCTTTGCATGTAGCTTTACCTTTGATAAGAAGGAGAACAAAGATGAAGAAGGGACAATGGAAACATTCATCTCACAGTGGCCATGCCAACGGAGAGCATTTTACCCACAGAAAGAGCATTGCATCCTTTTGAACGTCAGGCAATATAACGGAAAACATGAATAATTGCGAGGAAGAAAATAAGATTGTAATAAATTTGAAGTAAATGGGATATTGTCTAAAATGGCCACAGAATCTAAAACTGAAAAGCATAGGTCAGATCTTTAATAAAGAGCACAGCTCTCCTTCCGGCCATCGTGTGCTGTGTTGGTGCTTGTTAGCGGTAATTATCCTCCCACCCCGCCATGTGCAGAGAATAACAATGTTGAATTCACATGGTTGTAGCCATTAGGATCCCTGTATCCTCTTGATTGGTTGCTGCTCCGAGGCTCTGATGTTGTATGGTGGTTATACTGTCCTCCCTAGAAGGTGGCCAGGCTCTGTGGCTGGTCCAAACAGATAACCCATCATGATAGCAAACATTTTAAACCGTTAAGCAGAAAATACTAAATACTATAAATAAGGATGGGACCATGTACGATTTTTTTTCCCCCCCGCAGATCACGATGAACACGATAAACAGGTTGATCTGAGGGTTTCCGTCATCGGTGTTATCGTGAGTCGTGATGATCGTGAATATACTCAAAACATTTACAGAACCGCAACATTTACAGATCTGCAGTGTCGTATCGTCAGTCAAACAACGTTGTTACATCGCCTCGTGAGGTCCCTGCCGATTCCTGTCCCCCGTTGGTTTATCCCCATCCTCATTACCCCTTCCTGCACACGGACCTAAGAGCTTCATGTTACCCCGACCTCAGAGCTTCATGTTACCCCTACCTCAGAACTTCATGTTACCCCGACCTCAGAGCTTCATGTTACCCCGATCCTCAGAGCTTCATGTGGGTACATAACATCAGAGCTTCATGTTACCCCGATCCTCAGAGCTTCATGTGGGTACATAACATCAGAGCTTCATGTTACCCCGACCTCAGAGCTTCATGTGGGTACACAACATCAGAGCTTCATGTCACCCCGATCCTCAGAGCTTCATGTGGGTACATAACATCAGAGCTTCATGTTACCCCGATCCTCAGAGCTTCATGTGGGTACATAACATCAGAGCTTCATGTTACCCCGATCCTCAGAGCTTCATGTGGGTACATAACATCAGAGCTTCATGTTACCCCGATCCTCAGAGCTTCATGTGGGTACATAACATCAGAGCTTCATGTTACCCCGACCTCAGAGCTTCATGTGGGTACATAACATCAGAGCTGAGAGGCTCACGAAGCTGAGGACATGAAACCGGTTCATTCCAGTCTTCACGCTGGAGACGGACAGCTTGGTGTTCCATGACGGCAACCGATGTAGGATGGCAACTGTTTATCTCGGTTTCACAACAACGCGCTGAGTTTTACCCTCCTATTGTTCCCACCACAAAAGAGCTGCTATAAGTGCCAGCATGATGGGATAATGATCTCTTTAAAGGGCTGAGGGACATGCATCATTTACTTAATGTCTGTGCAGGTGGTCTTTTTATGGATGTTATTTTAAATTCATTGAATCGTACTCCATTGTGAGGATTATCAATTTAAAGTAGAATAAATTGCTAAATGATCTATCACTCTGGTGATTTTGTGGCTTGGCTGATTGATTTATTAGTTAATTGGTTTACTTTGATCTGTGCTTGATTAATAGTTTGCTTTGTTCTTCATGGCCGTTCCTTAAATCAAATCAATCAGTAACCTTTTCCTTCCCCCTCCCCCTACCAGTGTAATAATAACCTTTTTAAACGTGTTGTGCCAGGGATACCTTTGCCTGGGCTCACTGTGGCATGTAACATTTAGAAAAATAGACCTTGGATCTTCTTGTATGCTAACAAGGTCTCTGCATGAGTCACACTGGTGTTTGAGTCTGTGTCTGGTGTACCCGACGCAGAATCCCTGATCGGGTCTGGTTGAGATGTGTGGCACGCTCTTAATGTGGTCTCCGTCGCTGTTAAAATAGTCTGTGTGTGTGTGTGTGTGAGGAATGAATCCACCGTCCGTTCATCAACTGTTCACACCATGGTGTGGACACGCGTTTCATCGACCGAAAAAAACATCATGAAATGTGGGGTAGTGTTTTTTTTTTTTTTTTGCTCGTCGCTTTATATGCCAATTGCCTGAACAGTTACTCAGAGATAACAATTCTTTCCGTCAAACCAAATCGGAGTACCGTGAGCGTTACTGCGCTGTTTATCTATTCAACGCCATTTTGCGTTTGCCGCCGCCGCCGCCGCCCACCCACTGCCACCACCCGTCTCCCCCACCACCCGTCTTCACCACCACCCGTCTCCCCCACCCAAGCACCCATAGAGTCACCCGCCTCTCTCCCTGTGTGAATCTCCCCCTCTTCCTTCTGTTCCAGGATGGGCCAGTGATTCAGCAGGTTTCCCCCTTAATTAAAGTAGCTCACATACAGCCATCTATCATTATGGATCTCCCTCCACGGTATCTCCATAATTCATGTAGCACTCCCCTCCTCCTCCTCCTCCTCCTCCTCTTCCTCCTCCGCGTTCCACTGCGCCACGGACTAGTTCGGGGTTCTCTGTATCCGCGCGGTCATCATGCACTGTACCTGTTTTGCTTTTGTGACCATCAATGTCTTGATGGCTTTAAGGAACAAAATATAGATTTATTCATAAAATGTTGAGGGGCGCGGTAACGTTTTAGCATCCATTTGTCTTTCACCCCCAACTGATCTGCATTCCATAGATTTTTCACTTCCCTCTCCCTATGAGTCTGCCTCATTCACACCCCTCCCAATCTCTCTTCAATGTGGAGCTTTGGCTCTGCTCAACCCTATTCTCAGTTCTCCCCCGCGGTATTTGGTATTCCCATATTTCCATATGCGGTTTGCTGGAACACTGCGGTCTGAGGCATGGCCGGTGTTCATCGAGACCCATAAGCAGGACTGTTTTAAGGGTTCTATGCCGTGTACGTGGCAGATACCTGTCTCAGATTGCATGGCTGTTCTCATGACCACGCCGTGCACAATTACAGGCACTTTAGACCTTCTGGAGCTCTTCCAACCGTCTCGTTGTTTAGCCTTTTCAACAAAGGTTTAGAGACATATTCAAGGTTTATTCAGATAGGGTTTGTCGCGAGGACATTCACGTTGCTGCGGATAGTATCAGGATGTTTCTGTTCCCACAATCTGAACAATGGCTGAAGGATCAGAAGGAGAATCAGAACGCGTTATTGTACCCAAAAACACTGAAAGGAATAAACACACATTCTATACCCTATGAGCATATAATAGTCTGCTTGAAACAATAGTCGGTCCGTTTCGTTGACAACATCCTCTGGCATTGCAGCACGTAGACACACGTCGTCTATGGTGGCATCCCTGCGTCTCAACGGTGATTTGGAGAGCGCGACATCTGCCGTGTACACAGGAAATAAAAACAGAGGAACATCAAGTCATTAGCGGGGAACACCATCCAATCCATTCTCTAAATATGATTAAAGCATTGACAAATGGGCTATTAGCCTGGCACACAATGAGAGCTGTGAAGACAATAGAGAGAGAGTGAGAGAGAGAGAGAGAGAGAGAGAGAGAGAGAGAGAGAGAGAGAGAGAGAGAGAGAGAGAGAGAGAGGATAATGTGACAAACGAGAGAGAGAGCGAGAGACAGAGAGAGAGAGAGAGAGCGCACGCATATGGAGAATGGCCAGCTAACTTGTGTCTGCCTGTGATGTGTGAGTTAAGTGTCTATTTTGCTGTGTATCAGGGTGGGTTCGCATACATTCTGTGTGTGGCGATGTCTTTCAACTACTCCTTTGAGAATAACACATGAGGCTGAGGATGCAGGGATGCTGCTGTTGTTTTGGGCAGGGGACTGGGGTTAGCACACAAGAAATATGGAAAGAGAGAGAGAGAGAGAGAAAAAGAGAGAGAGAGAGAGAGAGAGAGAGAGAGAGAGAGTGTGGAAAGCGAGATCGAGAGATAAAGCAAGAGATGGGAGAGAGTGTGCCTGTGTGTGTGTGTGCTTGTGTGTGTGTTCGTGCCTGTGTGTGTGCTTGTGTGTGTGCCTGTGCGT
>JAXIVH010000026.1:563827-566327 GCA_036785325.1 Urophycis tenuis | reverse complement strand
AGACCGTGTGGCCGCTGAGAACGGCTCAATGAAAGAAGGGGCCGGCTGCGGCTCTGACTCCTCAGTGGCTCTGACTCCACAGCTGCTCTGACTCCTCAGTGGCTCTGACTGCTCAACGGCTCTGACTCCACAGCTGCTCTGACTCCTCAGTGGCTCTTACTCCTCAGTGGCTCTGACTCCTCAGCGGTTCTGACTCCTCAGTGGTTCTGACTCCACAGCTGCTCTGACTCCTCAGTTGGCTCTGACTGCTCAACGGCTCTGACTCCACAGCTGCTCTGACTCCTCAGTGGCTCTGACTCCTCAGTGGCTCTGACTCCTCAGCGGTTCTGACTCCTCAGTGGTTCTGACTCCACAGCTGCTCTGACTCCTCTGTGGTTCTGAGGTAGACGGGCGGACCGCGACCAGAAGTAAAGGGGAGTTCTGAACCGACCGTGGTCGTGGGAACAGAGGAAGGGTTTCCAGGGCAGGAGGCGGGCTGTTCACCAGCTCGCCAGGGTCCGGTCCGATCCGGTCCCAGTCCGGTCTGACCTCGGGGGCGGGGGAGAGAGGCGTCGGCCTGGCGGTACTTTTATCAGTTTCCTGACTGCACGGCGTGTCCACCGTCAGATGGCGAGTTAATTAAAGACACAGGGCGGGAGGGGGGGGGGGGGGGGGGGGCTGCAGAGGTCCGCGGAGGTCCCGAGCGGACCGAGGCTTCCTGGAACACGACATGGCGGTGGGGAGTCATTACACACGGTCGGACACGCCGTCCAATGTCCTAACTGTGCGTTCGCTGCTGCTATCTCAAAAGGCCCAGGCCACGAGTCTGGGACTGATTTTGTGTTAAAATGTTGTCGGTTGCTTGTGTTCATTCTTGTTTTTCAACCCTGAGGCGTGGGATCTAGACGGCTCAAACTGAAGCGAGTTAACCTGCCGCAATTACAGCTGCAGGGCTGCGATGGCATGTAGTCAGCTACTCGCCACGGAGAGACATGCAGTTACATCAACTTTATGTATTTATTTATCCCCGAGGGGAAATTAGGTAAAGTCATGAGCATCGTCTACTGAACTGTCCAGATAACTGACACGGCCGTTCGGTCTCTCCTGCAGGACTAACGTTCTTCTGTTCCCTTCCTTCCTTCTGTTCCCTCCTTCCCTTCGTTTCCTCCTATCTCTACCCCTCTCTCATTCCTGTCCTTACTCCATCCTTTCTTACCTCCTTTCTCTGTCTCTATCTCTCACTCTCCTCTCTCTCTCTCTCTCCCTCTCTCTCTCTCTCTCCCTCTCTCTCTCTCTCTCTCTCTCCCTCCCCCCCTCCCTCCCCTCCCTCCCTCTCCTCCCCCCCCTAGCCTGTGAGCTGATGAACCGGGGCATCCTGGCGCTGGTCAGCTCCATCGGCTGCATGTCGGCGGGGAGCCTGCAGACGCTGGCCGACGCCATGCTCATCCCCCACCTGTTCATCCAGCGCTCCGCCGGCCGGCTCGCCGCGCTCCGCCTGCCGCCCACCGGCCGCGTGCCCCGGCGCCGACGACTACACCCTGATGGTGCGGGCCCCAGGTCTACCTGAACGAGGTCATCATGCAGGTGGTGTCGGAGTACGGCTGGCAGAAGTTCGTCCTCTTCTACGACTCCGACTTCGGTGAGTTCCTGTCTGCTCCTCGCCCTCTGAGGGGTTTATTGCGTCGGGTTATATTGTATTTTTATTTTGGGGGATGTGGAAATATAGAATGACTTTCCTTGCCTCCACCTTTATTTTTCACCCCCCGTCTCGGCGTAGGCGTTGGCTTCAAGCGTAACCTATGGTATTATTCCTTATACGTTGTATTATTAATACTGCTTGTTTGTGTATCTGTGTGCCCCTGTGGTTCAGGCGCATGCATGATGTATATTTCTACATACATTCTACATACATGGAAGGTGGTGGGGTTAGGGCCAAGAGAAGGACTTCAGTGGAGCTCAGATTCAGAGTGGAGCCATACATGCCTACTGGGCGAAGGATCTCTCTCTCTCTCTCTCTCTCTCTCTCTCTCTCTCTCTGTCTCTCTTGCTCTCTCTCTCTCTCTCTCTCTCTCTCTCTCTCTCTCTCTCTCTCTCTCTCTCTCTCTCTCTCTCTCTCTCTCTCTCTCTCTCTCTATCTCTATCTCTCTCTCTCTCTATCTCTCTGTCCCTCTCTCTCTGTCGTTCATTCCACCTTCACTCAGCAACACACCAGCGGAGGACCCAGTGAGTCTAGTGTGACATGACCAGAGCTGCAGTGACGCAGATCACATTTGCAGGTGTCCATTGTAGAAGTTAAAACCCTGCCATTAATGTCTGGATATTAACGCTAACACCGCACTCTGGGGGGGCCAGGAATGACTCAGTGTTTTGAGACGCCGTCGTGCCTTGTGGTGTGTGTCTGTGTGTGTGTGTGTGTCCTGTGTGTGTGTGTGTGTGTGTGTGTGTGTGTGTGTGTCTGTGTGTGTGTGTGTGTGTGTGTGTGTGTGTGTGTGTGTCTGTGTGTGTGTGTGTGTGTGTGTGT
>JAXIVH010000026.1:548827-561327 GCA_036785325.1 Urophycis tenuis | reverse complement strand
AACGTAAAGTGCGGTGACGAAAGCTGCGCAAATAACGGCTCGGCGCTGGCGCAGATTACGCTGCGGTCGCAAATGTTAGTAAATGAGGCCCTTAGTCTCTTGCCCTCATACACACACGCACACAAACCACACATACACACACACACACATGCACTTACATGCACACCCACAAGTACACAACCATACACAGCTATGCCCCTGTGTGTGTCCCTCTCACGGTCATCTCAGGGGGGGGAGGGGGGGGGGGTCCTAGACGTCCTCACCTCTGTACACGGTGCGCTCTTTACAGAATGTGTCCGACTCCACGTGAACCACGGTGGCTGTACCCTGACCCCCCATTTCAGCTGGAGTGGTCCGCTCTATCTCTCTCTCGCTCTCTCTCGCTCTCTCTCTCTCTCTCTCTCTCTCTCTCTAGCTCTCTCTCTCGCTCACTCTGTCTCTTTCTTGCTCTCTCTTTTTTGCTCTCATTCTCTCTTTCTCTCTCGCTCCGTCTCTCTCTCCCTCTCCCACTTTCCCTCGGTTTCTTTTCTATCTTTCTCGCTCTCTCACTCCACTCTCTCTCTCTCCCCCTTTCCCTCTGTCTGTCAGTCTGTCTGTCTCTCTCGCGGCCCCCCACACACACTCCTTTGGTCCCTTCCCTCCCCTGCTCTACAGCTGTTTCCTGCTGCTTCTGTCCATCACAGAGGCTGCCTCTGAGTGCAGATTGTTTTGTGTCATGCAAATGGAATTGATTTTCATTGGTTGTTGTTCCTTTGTTGTTTACTTCTCCCTCGCTGGCTCACAAAAGAGTAGTCATCCACGATCAAGTGATTAAATTTCAGTGTTCTATTCAAACCCAATAATGGGCAATGCGCTGCCCTCCTGTTTGAAAGGCAATGCAGCGACTGCGGTAGACAAAGTATCTAATTTAATAACTATAAAGATCTACATCTATACAATTATTGAATAGGCCTTTAATTGAAGGCATTCAAAAAGTTTGTGGAGATATGAATTCCAATTTACCAGCCAGGTTACCTTTAGTTTACTGGCCATTCCACTGAACAGTGAACTGCATTCACTCAAAAAACATTTAACGTAAGAAACAATTTCATGAGCTTATCGTCTGTCAGAAGGGGAAAACACTTTTAATTACTGTTAAGATTCAACATTTCCGCGGGGAATGTCTTCCGGCCCGAGAGTACATGCAAATAGCTAATCAAAACACTTATCCACATAACAACTGAAACCACAGAGAGACGCGTGGCCAAACAATAAAAGTGTTTGCAGAATTTGCATATTGAAGGAAAATTTTAATGAAATGAAAAATGAGCAACAAGAAATCAACAGCATTTTTGATAATTTGTTGTGTTCTTTTGAGAAAGAGAGAACGAGAGACAGACAGAGAGGGAGAACTAGAGAGAGAGAACTAGAGAGAGAGAGAGAGAGAGGGAGAACTAGAGGGAGAGGGAGAACTAGAGAGAGAGAACTAGTGCGAGAGAGGAAGAACTCGAAAGAGAGAGAGAGAGAGAGAGAGAGAGAGAGAGAGAGAGAGACAGAGACAGAGGGAGAACTAGAGAGAGAGAACTAGAGAGAGAGACATAGACAGGGAGAACTAGAGAGAGAACTAGAGAGAGAGACATAGAGAGGGAGAGAGAGAGAGAGAGAGAGAGAGGGAGAACTAGAGAAAGTAGAGAGAGAGGGAGAACTAGAGAAGTAGAGAGAGAGGGAGAACTAGAGAAAGTGAGAGAGAGAGAGAGAGAGAGAGAAGGAGACTTAGAGATGAGGGCCGAGTGCAGACGTGCAGAGTGACAGACAGGCATAAGCGGGGGGGGGGGGGGGGTGGGTGGGGGGGGGAGATCAGGTGAGGTGACAGAGGCGCCGGGGGAGACGGGTGAGGAACGCAGGGGTTCAGGGGATGGACTCGCGTCCGGGACATCTGTATCCCGGAGCCCCCCCTCCGAGCTGCAAAGTGAGGGGTGGAAGTGTGACCCAGAGAGTGTGTGTGTCACCCCTCCTGGGGGGGGGGTGGGGGGGGAGAGAGAGCCGCTCTGCGGTCGTTTAACAGGTTAGGTTGGTGGGGGAGTTGGTCTCTGGGGGGAGTTGGTCTCCGGGCCTGGCTGATTCACGTGCGAGATGGAGGTGGTGGTGGTGGAGGTGGTGGAGGTGGAGGTGGTGGAGGGGTTGGGAGGGGTGGGGGGGGGGGGGGGGGTTTGATGGTGGTCAGGCCGTGGCGGGTGTGTGTACTCATGAGTCAGGCTGTTACACTCGCCTGCCCCCTGAAACAGCCGAAAGCGACAAAAAGCTTTTAACTGGGAAGCCCGGCGCCGGCCACCGAGAGCTGAACGACGCGTGCAGAGTGATAAAGAGAGACATAGAGAGGAGAGAGAGAGAGAGAGAGAGAGAGAGAGAGAGAGAGAGAGAGAGGAGTGAGAGAGAGAGAGAGAGATGAGAGGAGAGAGGAGAGAGAGAGAGAGAGAGAGAGAGGAGAGAGAGAGAGAGAGAGAGAGAGAGATGAGAGAGAGGAAGAGAGAGAGAGAGGAGGTGGCTAGAAAAGCCCAAGGGGATGCGACCCCACCTGCCGAGGCCCGGCTCAGCCATGCGGGGCAGAAACACGCGTCGGAGCTTGAAAACACGAGCCTGAAAGAGTTTGAAAAGCCTTCCCGGGCAGGTAGGACCCCACAGCCCTTCCACCCCGCCCCCCCCCCCCCCCAACCACCCACCTGTACACCTGACACCTGTTAGAGGAGAAGCCCCCCCGCGGCTGGAGCGTGTGCACCAGGAGCAGCGGTGGGGAGGGAGGGAGGGAGAGGGAGAGGGAGAGAGAGAGAGAGAGAGAGAGAGGGCTGCACCGCGGAGGGAGAGGAGATGGAATGAAACGTGTCGGAGGTGCGGAGGGGCCTCCTCCCTCCCCCCCCCCCCCCCTCCCCCCCGGCTGTCTTGCTCCGCCGTTCCGAGTGGAACGCCGTCGGCCACAAATCAAAGGGGGGGGGGGGAGGTGGTTTGACGTGCCATTACTTTCCACCGGACACCTTTTTCACCGACTAACGGCGGACATAAAATATCAGGCCGTTATGAAGTGCTGCTTTACATCAGGCCACGCGAAAACAGACAGCCGGGATGTAGTGTTGCTTTCTCTCCTTACTCCCAATGCGTCAGCCGGGACAGAAAGCCGACAGAATAAATATTAAGAAGGCGGGCGGGGAAGGCACTGAGCGAACGCCGTACACGCCGTGTCGATATGCATGGATACACTCGAAGAGAGGGGGAACCGCCTGGGAGAACGAGGAACTAGCGGAGAGTCAGTGTCCTGTTTGCACTCCTAGGTTTGAGATAAAGGGGGGCATTTAGCAGAGGCTTTTGTCCAAAGCGACTTACAGTCAGTACATTTGTGAGGGTTCGACGTGTGGACAGTTTGAGGAGGAGGGGGTTCAAGGGGATCGAACCGCCGACCCTACGGTTAGTGGACGACCCACGCTGTTTACCCCGCTCTACCTACTGAGCTACTGCCACCCGTAGATACATTATCGGTACATTATCAGCCATCGCTTCCTTATCTCTGTACAAGGAGGGAAGGGAGTAAAGAATAAAGGATGGAGGAGGCGAGGGAGTACAGGCAGAAGGAAGGAAGGGAGGCTATGATATTAATCATGATGCTGCTAGGTGTTCTGGGTACTGCCTTTAATCCCTCCAGTGCGGAGGTGCCAGGGGCATGGACACACATTGCCCGAGGTGAAGTGAGAACAGGTGGATTTGTTTCATGGCGTAACAAAGGTTAGAATAATGAAGGTACAACACCACCAATAATTCAGTATCACTACCAACAAATTGGCCCTTAATTGTAATTGTTTCATGGTTGCAGCATTGAATTGACAAAGGGATTGAGCCCAAGGCTCAGAGTGAAGAGAGCAGCAGAAAGCGATGGTCTGGTCTGGGCTGGTCCCCTGAGGACCATCGCTGGAAGAGACACCGCAGGAAGAAGGGGGAGAGGCAGGAGGTCACCCGGTGTGGGGTGAGACAGGCACACACCAGTCAGCCACCGGTCAGCGGAAAAAACAAGCAGGAGCGAGGGCAGTGAGACCAGAAGAGAAAGTCCCTCCACGGCAGACCACCAGAGATGTTTGTGGAGATGAGGCGCAGGAGAAGAGAGGCAGCGGTGTTGGGGGGCGCTGTGACCTCCACGCAAGCTGCCGGTGTTGGCTGCCGGACTCCTTGAGGCAGTGCTTTAGAGGTCAGAGGTCAACATGGGCGCGGAACGCGGCAGTCACAAAAGATTGAAGGCTTTTTAATATGGCCGCGCTGCCGGGACTGTCTCTGTGAGTGTGGGGTTAGGACAACTCCAATCTGATATCCCTGCACTGTAATCACCATATTAATCAACCTGGAGCTGTCACGTTTGCCGATTGCAGAGTGAAGGAATGCGGGAGATTAATTTTACTCAAATCACTTATGGGTTGAGTCTGGAAAAGTTGCGCGCCCGGGGGCCGTCTCTTCGGGGCGCCATCCATCACGCCGTTAAGTGAGCTCCATTATGGATTACCTCCGCGCCCGTCACAGCGGAGCGGCGTGCAACATGTTATGGTCCCAGAGGTTGTCATGACGATGAATGGCGCCCGGGCGGCTGGCGGCCGGTATGGAAATGATGCGGAAACAAAGGGACCGGAGGTGGCGGCGGCGGCGGAGGGAAGCGGGACGATGGAGTCATTGTGACGGAACGTCACGTTGCAGTCGGCGTGTGTCAAGAACACAGTCTGCATGTCATCTGATGAATTATAGCCACATTTATCCATTACAAGTTCATTAAAGTATATGTATAGGTTTATCAAGTAGCCAACTCATTAGGAATGGCTTTGATTGATATGCCTATACAATTTGTCGCAACCGTGCATCTGAAGGGCTGTGTTTTTAGTTGTTCTACGTTCGGCAGATAGAATGATGTGTGTATGGATCTGGATGAAATGAACAGTACGTGCAATTTGGTATTTCTAATTTCAACGCATGAATGATCAGAAATGAAGACACTTGATGTGGCACCATGGCAACAGGTAAACAGACAGGCCCTTTCATTGGGGCGGAAGGACATGATTGGACAGGCGTTCTACAGGCCTGTGACAGCCACAGAGCGGGTTTCTTTGGTCAGAGCATTAGCTGTATTGATTGCTGTCGGGATGTAAAGAGAATTAAGAAAACATAGGACAAAAGGCGCAGCTAAAATGGACAGCCTACTCTAGCTTTAAGTGTTATATTATAATTGAGGTATAAAGATCCTTGTGTAATCCAGAGCTTTGAATAGGCCACTTGTAGCGCGTGTGTGTTGGTGTTCTTGTGTGTGTGTGTGTATGTTTTAATGTGTGTGTGTGTGTGTTTTAATGTGTGTGTGTGTGTGTGTGTGTGTGTGTGTGTGTGTGTGTGTGTGTGTGTGTGTGTTTTAATGTGTGTGTGTGTGTTTTAATGTGTGTGTGTGTGTGTGTTTTAATATGTGTGTGTGTGTGTGTTTTAATGTGTGTGTGTGTGTGTGTGTGTGTTTTAATGTGTGTGTGTGTGTGTGTGTGTGTGTGTGTGTGTGTGTGTGTGTGTGTGTGTGTGTTTTAATGTGTGTGTAAATGATTGCCAGTGCGTGGGGTTGTGTGTCTGCGTGTCAGCCCGGTGACAGGTACTTGTGTGTGCAGTGAACCGGCAACACGCTCCCAGACGAGGGTGGGCTCGTCCCACTCCACTGTGAGGGTTCTGCTGCAGTGGGTCCATGACCCGCTCAGCACCGCAGCCTCGCACCTGCAGCCCGCTCTTTAGAGATGGAGAGAGAGAGAGAGAGAGAGAGAGAGAGAGAGAGAGACCCTCGAACCTCGAGGGAGGATGAGTAATGCATATGGAATACATCATCTTATTGGCGCCCCTTCTAAATGCCATGAAAGGTATGATATTTATAATTATGAGCAGGGGGCTCTGGCAGCGCGGGGATCTGAGGATGGGGGTTTAACGAGAGATGGGTGAGGACGGGTGCTCAACGTCTGCTTTGTGTTTGGGCGTTGGTTTTTTTTTTATGAGTTGACGTGGTTGACTGTTTGACATGGTCGGGACTTGAACTCAGCACAGGAAATGTCATGCATGGTCAGTAGATTGTGAGCTCTGACAGGCATCAAACCATCCAGAATGAAGTGCATGTGACATTATAGAATATTAATCATACATATCATATATATGTATATGATATCTATGAAGTCTCAATAAGGGTACTCAATGATGTACACTGTACTCAAATCTAAATATATAATATATATAAAAATTTAACAAAAATACCTGTTGAGTCAAATTCAGTGAAGACAAATGGAGTCATTGATGATTGTAAATCATACTTTTATATAATATCTTCCAATATTTTTAACCATGTCTATTTGCGTGGACGTAAAACAGTTGAAGGCGATAAACTGTGAGATAAAGAGTATTTTGCACAGATTCATGCGCGGTCCGTATTTGTGAGTGAACTATTAATCACTCGAACCCTCGGCATCAGAGTGCCAAGTCAGCCAGACCAAGTCAACCGCAGCCTTTCTCCTCTGTCTCTTTTGCATACTGAACGCTGTGCAAAGACGGGCTCACACACTCCAGCTGGGAAACAACCGGCCAGCGCTGGAATCAGACAACGTTTGCTGACTCGCGGACGGACGGCGGCGCATTAATCCCGATCACGAAGCCGAGTAATAAGCAAGCCTAACAAGCAAAATAATCAGCCACCAGTAACGTTTGGCCCGGCCTTCTTTGTGCATTATTTAACATCTGCTAGCCGCGCTGACAAAGGCTTTTTCTTTTTTGATGACGGCGATTCAGATTCACTCTTTGTTGCAGGAAGTGGTGTGTGCTGGGTGTGTGTTGGGTCCTTTTGATGAAAAATGGCTGTGGATATAAAGCGACACTTTCAGTTCCAACCCATTTCTAATTTAAGTGTGTGTGATTATTCTGCGTGCATATTAAAACAAGTTTGTGCACTGCCATGTGTGAGCCACTCCACTGAATGAATGTCTGCTTTTATAGATGTTTGCATGATGTGAATGGATGCTGATGGTAATTTTGCGGTGTTGATTTTGACATAGTGCAATTATTATTGTAATTATAATTCCAATTACATTCTAATTACAAAGTTTATTAAGTAAACCGATCTGATTTTTTAGACGAAACAGCCTTCCTGGTTTGTTTGTGTGTGGTGTGAAGACATGAGCACACGCACGCACACGCAAACACGCACACACACACACACACACGCACACACACACACACACACACACACACACGCACAAGCATGGCTGTAATTCGGGATGCATGATAAACATCGGGTCTGATCAACCGTCTGATGATGAGATATTTGTAAGACTGTGTTACTAGAATAGAACAGACATTTAGCGGACACTTTTGTCCAAAGCGACTTACGCAGAAATTCCACTGGATGCGGAACGGCTGCAGATCCGCTCCGCTGCGGAATGGCTGCGTACTTCAACTCCGTCAAAACACACTGGCTCCGTCCGTGCTCCGCTCCATTGCGGGTCCGCCTGTTGTGACAGCTGTCCGAGGGCGCACGAGATCTCGCGAATTGACGCATAATCACGCGATATAACCGGTCGAGAACCAAAAAGCATTTATATGTTTTTGAGTCCATTCCATAGTCAGGAGTAGAAGAAGATTGTTATCCTTGTAAAAAGGATTTGACTGGTCAAAAATCACTGGGTGATTTTGAACACCCATAATTAGACACTCTTCATCCATGATGTCGAGGTGAAAAGCCGCCTCGAACCTGACCTGTTGACTTCATGTCTGTCCCCGCTCATTATGACGTATTAAATCGGTGAAATATGATCCCCTGAGAACCAGAGGTATTTTATTTCGAAAATAAGTCGGATGTTTTATTTTGTATCTGTGCACGACTTCCTGCTCGAACGAGTCGAATTTGATGCGCCGTGCTCCGGCGTCCGTCAAAAATAGAAGCTCTGTGTATCGTTTGCGAGGGCTGGCGGATGACGGAGCCGTTCCGCACCCACGACGCAGCGGACCCGGAGTCAGAGGACGCTCACACGTTGATTATAATGGATGCGTATTGGCTCCGCCGCCGCAGCGGAGCAGATCTGCAGCCGTTCCGCATCCAGTGGAATTGAGCCTTGCATTTGTTAGGTTCGACATGTGGAGAGTTGGGAGGTGGGGATCGAACCGCCGACCCTCCGGTTAGTGGACCACCCGCACTGCCCACTGAGCTATGCCGGGTTAGGAGCCTGCCAGTGCCAGGAGCAGCCACCAGGACGTGCCATTAAATCAGATTATTAAATTATAGCCGAGGAAAAAGAGCCTGTCATTTGATGCCATTGTTGTTTCCATCAGCTGGACCCTCAGGCTTATCACAGGCCGCCCTCTGTCGGGTTCTGCCGCGGTCCGGGCGGTGTGACCCCTGCCTCGGACGCAGCGGTCCGGCTCGGTATGCATCCACACCGGACCCCCGCTGGCCCCGCCGCCGGGGTGTCTCACTCGCCTCACTGTCGTGAGGCGAGTGAGACACACTTCCCCACACAGAGGCTGTGTTGTTCTGTCTGTTCGTTCTGCCCCCCCCCCACCACCGTCTCCACGGTCGGCTCGCACCGCGTGGGGCGCTCTGTGGCGTGCGGGGGGGGCTTCAGTGACCCACGTCGCGGGGCTGTAATTCGGAGAGTGAATGACCCGTTGAGTGTCCCCACGCCTCTCCCTAACCAGGGCGGTCGTGATTGTGGAACTGCTGGGGCGGCAGTAGCCGCCCCAGTAGTAGTAGCAGTAGTAGCAGTAGTCGTCCACTCACCGTAGGGATTGGCGGTTCCATCCCCTCGATCGCCCTCCTCCTCCGACTGTCCGCATGTAAAAGTGTCCTTGAGCAAGACACTGAACCCCCAACTTGCTCCCGGGGCGCTGAACCTAGCAGCCCACTGCTCCTATGTACCATGTGATGGGTCAAATGCAGAGAATGCCTTTCAGTCCCATATCTAAAACAATACTGAGAATGACCAATAAAGACCGAAAGGTCTTCTCTACCCATCCAGACGCCAAACGTCGGCAAAACAAAACAGTTGTAGTCTCAATAACGATATGCGACCATTACCGTCTTACCATTACCTATGCTGCTTCAACACGCGATCAGATTACATATCCACGTGACGGAGAATGTTTTTATAGGATGTCGGGGGGGGGAAACAGGCTTACCGGTTACGCTGTGCTGTTGATCAGATGCGGTTGGCTTAGTGCTCGTCCACTTCAGCGCACACGTTTGGGCACCGCAACTCTGATAAGGCCGCCGCAGAGTTAACCGCCGGGTTTGCTGGCAATTATTCATGGCGTCCGTCGGCTGTTTGCAGGTTATTAACCTGTCGGTCGGTTATCTTCCCGGCGGTCGGGCCATGCGGGGCAAATCGTTATTGGCTATCGTTTGGGTTGAAAAGGGAATAATTATCGGCCATGGTGTTGTAACTACAGGATTGGAGGGGAGTGGTCTGGTGACGGTGTATAGGGTCTGTATAGGAGCCCAATGGTCAGCGCTAATGAACACCGCGGATGCTAAATGCTGTGCTGTAAACACAGGAGTGCAGCATCTGTTCGGTCACACACATGCACAATGCTATCCCTTCGCAAATACAAAGTGTCCTCGCAAACGCAATTGCCGTTGAGCCCAGCTGCTATCTGAGCCGCGTGTTTGTGTTTGCTTGTGGCTGTTTTGTTGTGATTGCATGAACAGTGTGTGAGGGAGAGAGAGACAGAGAGAAAGAGAGTCATAGAGAGAGAGAGAGAGAGAGAAAGAGAGAAAGAAAACTGCTATGGTCACAGCCTGTGTCCTGGCATGCTCACATTGTCCAGGGAGAGGGGCAGATCAATTCATGATTTAGAAAAAATAATTGTGCAATATGTCTGCTCTGCTGTAAAGCTGAACACAACATCACTATACAAGCTTCAGAGTGACACACGCACACACAGACACACACACACACACACACACACACACACACACACACACACATTTGATTGGCCTCTATGTTGCAACAACTTGACATTGGTTGCTCTACATGGAGGCCAAAGACCACCCACAATCACCCAAACACACGCCCCCGCACACACACACACACACTCATTCACATACACATCACTCAGCACCCACACACACACACACACACACACACACACCCCAGCCCTTTAAAACCCTGATCAATCTAGTTAATGATGACAGTGATAGTGACAGCAGTGTCATTTTAATTTTCTCCTGAAATCAATCATCAGGTAGTTACTTCATGTTACAACTCTCCCTCTCCTGCACACACAAACACACAAACATGCACACACATACACACACCTGTGCACACACACAGAAGATGAAGATGAAGATGAGTGGCATGCTCTCGGACTTCATTAGCTGTGTGTGTCAACGATGGAGTGACTTCATCACACTTAGCTCTGCCCGCAGTGATGATATTTAAAAACTGTTCACTTCTGTCCGTTTTAATACTAATGTTAGAAATACGTGAATGAGTGAATGTGGACTCTCACAGTAGACAGGTGTTTGATGTGAAACTGTAAGTGTGCAAATAATGAGTTGGTATAGTGACAGCAGTTGTATACCAGAAAATTCGTTTTTGTCTTTATAAATACTGTATTGTCTATTGTTCAGGGTTGAACTTTCTTGTAGATTTATTGCAGCGCTGACATTATAGTTAGTACACAACTTTGTTGGTGTGAGCTGAATGAATGATGATGCATCATCCAGACTTACAGATCGTATGCCACATCACAGTCGCTTTAGAGGAATGGAAGTACGGGATCACCAGACATAACCTCTGGTCCAGACACTCACAGACGGCTCGGCGACTCCACAACAGACGGGGATGAATAAATTAACTCAATCATTCGTTTTGTGAGGGAAGAGAGAGGAAGAAGATCGCCGAGGACGACAAAAAAAAAACCCTACTTGTCATGATGTTTGAATAAACATCTCATGAATAGTTAGCGAAATGTTCACATTCAGGGTTTGTGTTGTTTGTATTTCAGACCATTTTCAGCAGTGACGGCAGACCAGGCTGACAGTGCAGTGTTAGGGCTTTTAATTTGAAAGTCTAACATCCTACCTCATGTCCTAACATCCTACCGTATGTCCTAACATCCTACCTTGTGTCCTAACTTCCTAACTTATGTCCTAATGTCCTATGTCCTAATGTCCTATGTCCTAATATCCTACCTTATGTCCTTACATCCTAACTTATGTCCTAACATCACACCTTATGCCCTAACATCCTACCTCTTGTCCTTAAATCCTACCTGGTGTCCTAACATCCTACCTTATGTCCTAATGTCCTACCTTATGTCCTTTCACCCTGTGGTATTCCCTAACGTCCTCCCATTTGCCCCCAGATATCCGGGGTATCGAGGACTTCCTGGACCGCACGTCCCAGCAGGGGATGGACGTGTCCCTGCAGAAGGTGGAGTCCAACATCAACATGATGATCACCAGCCTCTTCAGGACCATGCGGGTGGAGGAGCTCCATCGCTACAGGGACACGCTGCGCCGAGCCGTGCTCTTCATGAGCCCCGCCACCGCCAAGGCCTTCATCACCGAGGTGGGACATGCACACACACACACGCACGCAGACGCACGCACACGCACGCACACGCACGCACACACACAGGCACACACACGCATACACGCATACACACACACACACACACGCACACGCACACGCACGCACGCACACACACAGGCACACGCACACACATGCACA
This sequence comes from Urophycis tenuis, assembly GCA_036785325.1. NCBI lineage: Eukaryota > Metazoa > Chordata > Actinopteri > Gadiformes > Phycidae > Urophycis > Urophycis tenuis. The sequence continues at coordinate 549,586 of JAXIVH010000026.1, read as the reverse complement.
GGCACGCACACACACACACACACACACACACACACACAGGCACACACGCACACGCACGCATACACGCACACACGCACACGTACGCATACAGGCACACACACACACACACACGCACACGCACGCATACACACACACAGGCACACGCACACACATGCACAAACACACACACGCACGCATACACACACACGCACGCACACACCCACACACACACTGAAGTGCTGTTCTTTAATTTGCCCATGTCCCTGCCCGCTGCATGTGCTCTGTGCACATACGGGCTCACTAGTTCAGAGGACATACTGTACACATGCAGTGTAGTCAGAGGAGCAGTGTATTTTTACAGCAGTCTTAAGTCTACATGTTCAGGAATACAGCCAGGGTAACCTTTGTTGAATACATAGAGTATGTGCTTTGGACGTGTTCCAGAAACAGGTCAAATATGAATATTTGACCTGTGGCGGCGTGATGCTGCAGCACTCTGCAGCAGATCCCTGCTCTTTGGTGTACTTAAATGGACCCCGCCCATTGTGTGATTCTCAGCCGATTCTGCAGGCCTACATGTATTAATTATGGGCCCAAGTGCTCGGTTATTGCCCGTGGCCTTTGGAGCTGAATCGAGCAATTTCTCTCCCAATTAAGCAGATCAATTGAAATCAGTAATTGCTTATTTTCCTGCCCCCATGTCTTATACATGAGGCCGTGAACATGACAGACATGGGCTTTATTATAAACAGGGACCTGCTCCTCACATCTCCCGGTCTT
>JAXIVH010000026.1:541327-543827 GCA_036785325.1 Urophycis tenuis | reverse complement strand
CACACACACATGCATGCACGCATATTTGTATGTTGAGGAGTTGTAAAACCTCTGGTTCTGTAAGCAGTAAGTTATCCAGAATTGGGTTATTCACTATTTCAGATGAGAGTGAAGAATAGAGAATGAGTGTCAATGTGTGCATCCTCTTCACATGGCTCCGTGTTTGCATCCATCTCTGTGGACGGCCGAATGCCTTTGGACACTCACGTTAGCTTTTGTTTATGCACTTTGTGTCTTTAATGTGACAGGGGGAGAGAGAGGTAGAGAGAGATAATGAAATAAATAGAGAGAGCTAAAAGTGGGCAAGGAAATGGGGAAGGCCATTCAGCCAAGAAATTAAACACGGAGAAAGGCTATATTCCAATGAGGACACTAACACGGAACGCACAACCACTGCAGCCAAATGAGAACGACAGCCGCAAAGTAGAGCAGAAATACCCAAAATAAATACAGATGCAAACAAAGGGCCCTGTCGCCCACACAGCCGGAGCCCTGAGTGCAATCAATGTTTGCTCCGTGACAAAAGAGCCCGCGCTGTTTGGGCCGACGGACGCAAAGCGCCTGAGTTCAGGAGGCGCCGGCGTCCGCGGTGTTCCACGGCGTGTTCTCCAGCTCTCTCTCCCTGGCGTGCCGTTTGCGGTCGGCCACACGCAGGCCCTGGGAACACGGTCCTCCCGGGCCTCTGGCCTCCATGTTGGTTCCCTCCTGTAACGAGGGTGATCCTGTGTCACTCACCTCATCTTGGATGTATGAGAGAACACAGAGAGGGAGGAAGGTATAGAAACCTGTGGAATGTCTCCATGGTTAACGATGGGCGCCATCCAGACACACAGACAGACACACCCGTTTGCCCCCCTGCCGTGCCACAATTTTTTCCCGCAAACTTTTAGGATGCTGTTATTTGTTTGCCCCCCCTCGTTATGTCAGTGGTAAAGGTCACAGAGCTGCTGCAGTATCACAGGGGAATAACCTGCATACATACTGTGTATGTTGACCTTCTGTCATCCATCCACCAGTCCATCCTCCCATGTCTTTGTCCATCTCTTTACCTTTTTATTGTATATATTTTAGCAGACGCTTTTATCCAAAGCGACTTACAAAGAGTACATTTGTCATATGTAGGTGAAACATTTAATTGCTGCTAATACAGTAAGAAAGGCGCCAGAACAAGTTTCAAGCTATTTCAACTGCTAGGCTAACCATTGCTAGTGTACAACATCTTTGATATTTTCTATCCATCCTTCCATCCATCTCTCCATCTCTCCTCCAGCCCAGCCACCCCTTTCATCCATCCATCCATCCATTCATGTATCACTCAGCCATCATGCAGCCATGTATATCACTCAGCCATCTTGCAGGATCCATGTATCATGCATGTGTGGCTGTGTCGGTGGCTGTGCTGGTGAACCTGGTGGTTTGAGAGTGTGCTGCTCCACAGCGTAGCCTCTCCAGTCCTGCTGCTGCTGCTGCTGCTGCTGCTCTCTCTGCTGAGTGCAGCCCGACAGCCGCCCCTCGCCTCGCGGTAAATGGACAGCCTCTTTTTTACCACGCTGAGTCATTTCAAAAAACAAGGTGTCATTTTGAAGATCTCGCAAGGGTGTGTGTGTGTGTGTGTGTGTGTCTGTGTATGGGTTGTGGATGTGACCGGCTATTGTTCCTTATGTAACTTCTGAAAGCCTTGCCAAGCAATGCCATTGTTCTCTGGGGTAGCCAGGGTTTTTTTTTTTTCAGGTTGATCAAAGACTCAAAGCCTGTCACGCACAAACACGCACAAACATGTGTCTGCATCTGGCCGCGTTCTCCACCCCGTCAATATTTATCCCGACTGTAGATGTTGTCCTGCTTCTGTCCTCTTTCTCCATTTCCTCATCTCTCGGATCCGCTGGATTCAGCCCTTCATTGTTGTGTTAGTGGTGGGGATTATTGTCTTCTAATCCTGTCTTTATCTCTGTTTGTTTATTTTCTCTCTCTCTCTCTGTCTCTCTCTCTCTCTCTCTCTCTCTCTTCTCTCTCTCTCTCTCTCTCTCTCTCTCTCTCTCTCTCTCTCGAGATTTTTCTGTTACTCTGTCTGTCTCTCACTGTGTCTCTGTGTGTGTGTGTGTGTGTGTGTGTGTTTCTCTCTCTCTCTCTCTCTCTCTCTCTCTCTCTCTCTCTCTCTCTCTCTCTCTCTCTCTCTGTCTCTCTCTCTATCTCTGTTAGTGTGTACACTATCATGCCGATTCTAATCACACACACACACACACACACACACACACAAACGCATCACGCCTGCGTCACGTGTGTGTGTGTTTACTCCGCCGCTGTCTCTGGGTAATGGGTCTGACTGGGGGGGTCAACCAGCTTCCCTGCCGTGGCGCCAGGGGGCTGATGAGGAAATGAAGAGCGCCTCGCTGGCAGTCAATGAAAGGACCGGAATCCACCGTCTCCTGGCTCACCAGGCTGCCCCCTATCTGGCCGCCGCATCTCGGCCACGCCGCGAATATCAGGCTGCAGCCCGGCC
>JAXIVH010000026.1:525900-531127 GCA_036785325.1 Urophycis tenuis | reverse complement strand
TAATCATACATATCATATATATGTATATGATATCTATGAAGTCTCAATAAGGGTACTCAATGATGTACACTGTAGTCAAATCTAAATATATATATAAATTCAACCAAAATACCTCTTGAGTCAAATTCAGTGAAGACAAATGGAGTCATTGATTATTGTAAATCATACTTTTATATAATATGTTCCAATATTTTTAACCATGTCTATTTGCGTGGACGTAAAACAGTTGAAGGCGATAAACTGTGAGATAAAGAGTATTTTGCACAGATTCATGCGCGGTCCGTATTTGTGAGTGAACTATTAATCACTCAAACCCTCGGCATCAGAGTGCCAAGTCAGCCCAGACCAAGTCAACCGCAGCCTTTCTCCTCTGTCTCTTTTGCATACTGAACGCTGTGCAAAGACGGGCTCACACACTCCAGCTGGGAAACAACCGGCCAGCGCTGGAATCAGACAACGTTTGCTGACTCGCGGACGGACGGCGGCGCATTAATCCCGATCACGAAGCCGAGTAATAAGCAAGCCTAACAAGCAAAATAATCAGCCACCAGTAACGTTTGGCCCGGCCTTCTTTGTGCATTATTTAACATCTGCTAGCCGCGCTGACAAAGGCTTTTTCTTTTTTGATGACGGCGATTTCAGATTCACTCTTTGTTGCAGGAAGTGGTGTGTGCTGGGTGTGTGTTGGGTCCTTTTGATGAAAAATGGCTGTGGATATAAAGCGACACTTTCAGTTCCAACCCATTTCTAATTTAAGTGTGTGTGATTATTCTGCGTGCATATTAAAACAAGTTTGTGCACTGCCATGTGTGAGCCACTCCACTGAATGAATGTCTGCTTTTATAGATGTTTGCATGATGTGAATGGATGCTGATGGTTATTTTGCGGTGTTGATTTTGACATAGTGCAATTATTATTGTAATTATAATTCCAATTACATTCTAATTACAAAGTTTATTAAGTAAACCGATCTGATTTTTTAGACTAACAGCCTTCCTGGTTTGTTTGTGTGTGGTGTGAAGACATGAGCACACGCACGCACACGCAAACACGCACACACACACACACACACACACACACGCACAAGCATGGCTGTAATTCGGGATGCATGATAAACATCGGGTCTGATCAACCGTCTGATGATGAGATATTTGTAAGACTGTGTTACTAGAATAGAATAGACATTTAGCGGACACTTTTGTCCAAAGCGACTTACGCGGAAATTCCACTGGATGCGGAACGGCTGCAGATCCGCTCCGCTGCGGAATGGCTGCGTACTTCAACTCCGTCAAAACACACTGGCTCCGTCGTGCTCCGCTCCGTTGCGGGTCCGCCTGTTGTGACAGCTGTCCGAGGGCGCACGAGATCTCGCGAATTGACGCATAATCACGCGATATAACCGGTCGAGAACCAAAAAGCATTTATATGTTTTTGAGTCCATTCCATAGTCAGGAGTAGAAGAAGATTGTTATCCTTGTAAAAAGGATTTGACTGGTCAAAAATCACTGGGTGATTTTGAACACCATAATTAGACACTCTTCATCCATGATGTCGAGGTGAAAAGCCGCCTCGAACCTGACCTGTTGACTTCATGTCTGTCCCCGCTCATTATGACGTATTAAATTGGTGAAATATGATCCCCTGAGAACCAGAGGTATTTTATTTTGAAATAAGTCGGATGTTTTATTTTGTATCTGTGCACGACTTCCTGCTCGAACGAGTCGAATTTGATGCGCCGTGCTCCGGCGTCCGTCAAAAATAGAAGCTCTGTGTATCGTTTGCGAGGGCTGGCGGATGACGGAGCCGTTCCGCACCCACGACGCAGCGGAACCGGAGTCAGTGGACGCTCACACGTTGATTATAATGGATGCGTATCGGCTCCACCGCCGCAGCGGAGCAGATCTGCAGCCGTTCCGCATCCAGTGGAATTGAGCCTTGCATTTGTTGGGTTCGACATGTGGAGAGTTGGGAGGTGGGGATCGAACCGCCGACCCTCCGGTTAGTGGACACCCGCACTGCCCACTGAGCTATGCCGGGTTAGGAGCCTGCCAGTGCCAGGAGCAGCCACCAGGACGTGCCATTAAATCAGATTATTAAATTATAGCCGAGGAAAAAGAGCCTGTCATTTGATGCCATCGTTGTTTCCATCGGCTGGACCCTCAGGCTTATCACAGGGCCGCCCTCTGTCGGGTTCTGCCGCGGTCCGGGCGGTGTGACCCAGCCTCGGACGCAGCGGTCCGGCTCGGTATGCATCCACACCGGACCCCCGCTGGCCCGCCGCCGTTCACTGCGTTTCACTGTCGTGAGGCGGAGCGAGACACACTTCCCCACACAGAGGCTGTGTTGTTCTGTCTGTTCGTTCTGCCCCCCCCCCCCCCCCACCACCGTCTCCACGGTCGGCTCGCACCGCGTGGGGCGCTCTGTGGCGTGCGGGGGGGCTTCAGTGACCCACGTCGCGGGGCTGTAATTCGGAGAGTGAATGACCCGTTGAGTGTCCCACGCCTCTCCCTAACCAGGGCGGTCATGATTGTGGAACTGCTGGGGCGGCAGTAGCCGCCCCAGTAGTAGTAGCAGTAGTCGTCCACTCACCGTAGGGATTGGCGGTTCCATCCCCTCGATCGCCCTCCTCCTCCGACTGTCCGCATGTAAAAGTGTCCTTGAGCAAGACACTGAACCCCCAACTTGCTCCCGGGGCACTGAACCTAGCAGCCCACTGCTCCTATGTACCATGTGATGGGTCAAATGCAGAGAATGCCTTTCAGTCCCATATCTAAAACAATACTGAGAATGACCAATAAAGACCGAAAGGTCTTCTCTACCCATCCAGACGCCAAACGTCGGCAAACAAAACAGTTGTAGTCTCAATAACGATATGCAACCATTACCGTGTAACCATTACCTATGCTGCTTCAACACGCGATCAGATTACATATCCACGTGACGGAGAATGTTTTTATAGGATGTCGGGGTGGAAAACAGGCTTACCGGTACGCTGTGCTGTTGATCAGATGCGGTTGGCTTGGTGCTCGTCCACTTCAGCGCACACGTTTGGGCACCGCAACTCTGGATAGGCCGCCGCAGAGTTAACCGCCGGTTTGCTGGCAATTATTCATGGCGTCCGTCGGCTGTTTGCAGGTTATTAACCTGTCGGTCGGTTATCTTCCCGGCGGTCGGCCATGCGGGGCAAATCGTTATTGGCTATCGTTTGGGTTGAAAAGGGAATAATTATCGGCCATGGTGTTGTAACTACGGGATGGGAGGGGAGTGGTCTGGTGACGGTGTATAGGGTCTGTATAGGAGCCCAATGGTCAGCGCTAATGAACACCGCGGATGCTAAATGCTGTGCTGTAAACACAGGAGTGCAGCATCTGTTCGGTCACACACATGCACAATGCTATCCCTTCGCAAATACAAAGTGTCCTCGCAAACGCAATTGCCGTTGAGCCCAGCTGCTATCTGAGCCGCCGTGTTTGTGTTTGCTTGTGGCTGTTTTGTTGTGATTGCATGAACAGTGTGTGAGGGAGAGAGAGACAGAGAGAAAGAGAGTCATAGAGAGAGAGAGAGAGAGAGAGAGAGAAAGAGAGAAAGAAAACTGCTATGGTCACAGCCTGTGTCCTGGCATGCTCACATTGTCCAGGGAGAGGGGCAGATCAATTCATGATTTAGAAAAAATAATTGTGCAATATGTCTGCTCTGCTGTAAAGCTGAACACAACATCACTATACAAGCTTCAGAGTGACACACGCACACACAGACACACACACACACACACACACACACACACACACACACACACACACAACACACACACACACATTTGATTGGCCTCTATGTTGCAACAACTTGACATTGGTTGCTCTACATGGAGGCCAAAGACCACCCACAATCACCCAAACACACGCCCCCGCACACACACACACACACTCATTCACATACACATCACTCAGCACCCACACACACACACACACACACACACCCCAGCCCTTTAAAACCCTGATCAATCTAGTTAATGATGACAGTGATAGTGACAGCAGTGTCATTTTAATTTTCTCCTGAAATCAATCATCAGGTAGTTACTTCATGTTACAACTCTCCCTCTCCTGCACACACAAACACACAAACATGCACACACATACACACACCTGTGCACACACACAGAAGATGAAGATGAAGATGAGTGGCATGCTCTCGGACTTCATTAGCTGTGTGTGTCAACGATGGAGTGACTTCATCACACTTAGCTCTGCCCGCAGTGATGATATTTAAAAACTGTTCACTTCTGTCCGTTTTAATACTAATGTTAGAAATACGTGAATGAGTGAATGTGGACTCTCACAGTAGACAGGTGTTTGATGTGAAACTGTAAGTGTGCAAATAATGAGTTGGTATAGTGACAGCAGTTGTATACCAGAAAATTCGTTTTTGTCTTTATAAATACTTGTATTGTCTATTGTTCAGGGTTGAACTTTCTTGTAGATTTATTGCAGCGCTGACATTATAGTTAGTACACAACTTTGTTGGTGTGAGCTTGAATGAATGATGATGCATCATCCAGATTTACAGATCGTATGCCACATCACAGTCGCTTTAGAGGAATGGAAGTACGGGATCACCAGACATAACCTCTGGTCCAGACACTCACAGACGGCTCGGCGACTCCACAACAGACGGGGATGAATAAATTAACTCAATCATTCGTTTTGTGAGGGAAGAGAGAGGAAGAAAGATCGCCGAGGACGACAAAAAAAAAAACCTACTTGTCATGATGTTTGAATAAACATCTCATGAATAGTTAGCGAAATGTTCACATTCAGGGTTTGTGTTGTTTGTATTCAGACCATTTTCAGCAGTGACGGCAGACCAGGCTGACAGTGCAGTGTTAGGGCTTTTAATTTGAAAGTCTAACATCCTACCTCATGTCCTAACATCCTACCGTATGTCCTAACAGCCTAACTTATATCCTAACATCCTACCTTGTGTCCTAACTTCCTAACTTATGTCCTAATGTCCTATGTCCTAATGTCCTATGTCCTAATATCCTACCTTATGTCCTTACATTCCTAACTTATGTCCTAACATCACACCTTATGCCCCTAACATCCTACCTCTTGTCCTTAAGTCCTACCTGGTGTCCTAACATCCTACCTTATGTCCTAATGTCCTACCTTATGTCCTTACACCCTGCGGTATTCCCTAACGTCCTCCCATTTGCCCCCAGATATCGGGG
>JAXIVH010000026.1:515900-518400 GCA_036785325.1 Urophycis tenuis | reverse complement strand
CATGCATGTGTGGCTGTGTCGGTGGCTCTGCTGGTGAACCTGGTGGTTTGAGAGTGTGCTGCTCCACAGCGTAGCCTCTCCAGTCCTGCTGCTGCTGCTGCTGCTGCTGCTCACTCTGCTGAGTGCAGCCCGACAGCCGCCCCTCGCCTCGCGGTAAATGGACCAGCCTCTTTTTTACCACGCTGAGTCATTTCAAAAAACAAGGTGTCATTTGAAGATCTCGCAAGGGTGTGTGTGTGTGTGTGTGTCTGTGTATGGGTTGTGGATGTGACCGGCTATTGTTCCTTATGTAACTTCTGAAAGCCTTGCCAAGGCAATGCCATTGTTCTCTGGGGTAGCCAGGGTTTTTTTTTTTTTCAGGTTGATCAAAGACTCAAAGCCTGTCACGCCACAAACATGTGTCTGCATCTGGCCGCGTTCTCCACCCCGTCATATTTATCCCGACTGTAGATGTTGTCCTGCTTCTGTCCTCTTTCTCCATTTCCTCATCTCTCGGATCCGCTGGATTCAGCCCTTCATTGTTGTGTTAGTGGTGGGGATTATTGTCTTCTAATCCTGTTTATCTCTGTTTGTGTATTTTCTCTCTCTCTCTGTCTCTCTCTCTCTCTCTCTCTCTCTCTCTCTCTCCCCCCCTCTCTCTCTCTCTCTCTCTCTCTCTCTCTCCTCTCTCTCTCTCTCTCTCTCTCTCTCTCTCTCTCTCTCTCTCTCTCTCTCTCTCTCTGTTACTCTGTCTGTCTCTCACTGTGTCTGTGTGTGTGTGTGTGTGTTTCTCTCTCTCTCTCTCTCTGTCTCTTTCTCTCTCTCTATCTCTGTTAGTGTGTACACTACCATGCCGATTCTAATCACACACACACACACACACACACACACACACACACACACACACACACACACACACACACACACACACACAAACGCATCACGCCTGCGTCACGTGTGTGTGTTTACTCCGCCGCTGTCTCTGGGTAATGGGGTCTGACTGGGGGGGTCAACCAGCTTCCCTGCCGTGGCGCCAGGGGGCTGATGAGGAAATGAAGAGCGCCTCGCTGGCAGTCAATGAAAGGACCGGAATCCACCGTCTCCTGGCTCACCAGGCTGCCCCCTATCTGGCCGCCGCATCTCGGCCACGCCGCGAATATCAGGCTGCAGCCCGGCCCGGCCGCTGGTTCCCAGAGCCCGTCTCCTGCCAAGGACGGAGCGCGTTCTGCCTTCCTGTCGATCCAAAGATAATGATGAAACATTAATGGCAGAGTCCGGTGGAAGCACTTTAGGTGGAAGGCGGGCCAACAGCTTCGCCGGGTGAGACCGGCTGAAGAGATGCTCGTCTCTGCCTCGCGGCGAGGCGAGGCGAGGCACGGCCGTGTGGCGCAGCCTCGCCGACTTGGGCCTCGGCAGACGGGGATGCGTCAGTGCCTCGCGTTGTCCGGTTCTCCGGACGCCCGTCCTCCGGGTTCCAAAGCAGCGCCGGGCCACAGGGGGCCGGGCCAGACAGTGGTTTAGATGGGGAAGTACCAGACCCACTCCACCTGCACCCTCCCGCAGCCATGTGGTGTGTCTACACTGGTGTGTGTGTGTGTGTGTGTGTGTGTGTGTGTGTGTGTGTGTGTATTGGTGTGTGTGTGTTTGTGTGCATGCCTGTGTGTGTCTGTGAGTGTCTGTAAGTGTGTGTGTGGTGTGGTGTGTGTGTGTGTGTGTGTGTGTGTGTGTGTGTGTGTGTGTGTGTGTGGATGATGGCTGACTGGCTGACTGTCGGTGGCTGATTGGACTGTGAGGCTGGGTGAGGCTGCACACCTGTTGCACATTGAGCAATCAATGTACAGCAGGTTAAACCAGCCATCACCACACACACACACACACACACAGTCCTGCATGGCAGCAATGCAGCCCCGGCTCATACGGTACCGTAGTCCATCAGCCTTTACAGTAAACCGCTCTTCAACTCCGTCACCCTGGGTCCTTGTCTGGAGGAGCCCAGTGAAAGTCCCCTAGGCACAGCTCTCTCTCTCTCTCTCTCTCTCTCTCTCTCTCATTCTCTCGCTCTCTCTCTCTCTCTCTCTCACTCGCTCTCTTGTCTGTCTACCACTTCACCATCTTATGCATTCTGTAGACATGTATCTGAGCACACACTTTCCACAGACATCATGCTCCAGAGATAATGGACATATCATGGTAATGTCGTGCACATCTCAGCATTTTCTGCACAGTGTGTACATTTCAGATGGCGGGGGGGGGGGGCCATAGGTGATAGATAGAAACATGGATGACACTGAAAGGTTCAAAATTGTTTTATTTTGCCAAGTGTATTTGCATAAAAAGCAACAGGATTCGAGCAAGATATTAACAGAATCTTGAAAAAGGAGAATTTAAATATGAATGAACCATATTTCAGTGAAGTGCGAGATCAACAGCACAGTGATTGTCCTGCAGTGTTTTATGAGTCACCTTGGTAAATTACTCCCTCTGAACCCTCTCTCTCTCAAAATGCACAATCACACACATG
>JAXIVH010000026.1:505900-508400 GCA_036785325.1 Urophycis tenuis | reverse complement strand
AAATAAAAACATCAGAGCGCTCTGCTCAAGATTCCAGATAGATGACTCAGGCTGTTAAAGGAGATGTTCCTCCTCTCTGCTACAAGATACCTCCTGAAACGCTGTGATTACGCAGGCAGAACCAAACCCAATAAGTGATGGCGCCTCAGCACCGCGCGTCACTGCCTGGTTGAGCAGCGACGGCGCCCAGAGGCTGGGGTTCTGGGCGGGGTTCTGGTCGGACCAGGTAGTGGTGCTGGTGTCGGGGGGAGGGGGGGGGGGGGGGGTTCTCCGGGGTTCTCTGGGGTGAGAGAGCAGGTTGATGCGCTGGAGGATAGAAGATCAGAGGGACTCGGAGGACCGGAACCACAGGTGACACAGGAGGCGGTCTGCCTGCAGCCCCGGGAGACGAGAGAGGGAGAGGGCGGGAGAGAGAGAGGGAGGGAGGGAGGGAGAGAGAGAGACAGAGAGAGAGAGAGGTTAGATAAGGCAGAGCGACTGACGCTAATTGGAGTGGAAGGAATTAGATTTTTGAGGAGTTAAATGGCAGAAACCTCGGTTTATTTTCTGCCCGGCTGAAAAGTCAACAGTGTTCATTACCCGCATGCTATTTTCTGAAAAGTGTTACCCGTGGAGCGGTGGAGATCAAAACAGCGCCTGGCTGGGTGCGCGCGTGCCTCTGTCTGGATTACACAGGCCCCGCATGCAAAACCCCTGAGACAACATCCACACACAACTCAACCAGCAACAAGGCTGATGTATGAGTGTACGCAAGCCTGCGTCACGTACCGCTTTATCAGTGGGTGGATGGTGGCGTGTTTTGCGCGTGTGTTCAGGTCTTCACATGTTCCTCTCCTTTTGGTGTGCATACGTGTGTGTCTGTGCGGTTGTCTCCAACATGTCCTCAAATGACACGTTGAGGTGAGTCAAATGACAGGTTGAGGTGAATCGAATGACAGGTTGAGGTGAGTCAAATGACATGTTGAGGTGAATCAAATGACACGTTGAGGTGAGTCAAATGTCAAATGACATGTTGAGGTGCATCAAATGACAGGTTGAGGTGAGTCAAATGACAGGTTGAGGTGAGTCAAATGACAGGTTGAGGTGAGTCAAATGACAGGTTGAGGTGAATCGAATGACACGTTGAGGTGAGTCAAATGACACGTTGAGGTGAGTCAAATGACATGTTGAGGTGAATCAAATGACACGTTGAGGTGAGTCAAATGACATGTTGAGGTGAATCAAATGACACGTTGAGGTGAGTCAAATGACATGTTGAGGTGCATCAAATGACAGGTTGAGGTGAGTCAAATGACAGGTTGAGGTGAGTCAAATGACAGGTTGAGGTGAGTCAAATGACATGTTGAGGTGAGTCAAATGACAGGTTGAGGTGAGTCAAATGACATGTTGAGGTGAGTCAAATGACAGGTTGAGGTGAGTCAAATGACATGTTGAGGGTGAGTCAAATGACAGGTTGAGGTGAGTCAAATGACAGGTTGAGGTGCGTCAAATGACAGGTTGAGGTGTGTCAAATGACATGTTGAGGTGAGTCAAATGACAGGTTGAGGTGAGTCAAATGACAGTTGAGGTGCGTCAAATGACAGGTTGAGGTGTGTCAAATGACATGTTGAGGTGAGTCAAATGACATGTTGAGGTAAATCAAATGACTCGTTGTGGTGAGTATGGCTGTGATCTCTCCCCCCCATCCTGGTGCCGGGTGCTGTCTCATCCTGCGTGTTCTCTCGCCCTGTTCTCCGCCTTTGAAGTAATACAATCCTGTTCCTTTGTCTCCTGCAGGTGGTGGAGACCAACTTGGTGGCCTTTGACTGTCATTGGATCCTAATTAATGAGGTGGGTTGCCACGGAAATTGTGTGGAATTCAACAACGACCATGATGATAATAACAATAATAATAATTATACAGCTCATTCCAAACAATCAGATCAGAAAAAAAAGAAAGGCCTGGCTCCATGAGCACTAATTCCCCCTTGTCTGTGAAATAATAATTCCCTTTATTTATTAATTGCGTCATAACGTTGGGTCCTGGGAACAAGCCACGGAGTGTTTCAATGTCACGGCTAATAGCCCACGCAATTATCCTTTGTCTTATCTCTGGTGTGGAAATGCAACCCTGTGCGCTGTACCCAAAAAAACACCACTTATATCACAAGCTATCGCATGCACGTCACATGCTACGGCGCGCAGCAGAGAAAAAAAAAAAGCGCCGTGGTCAGCAGTAATTGGCGGCTTTATGCAGATTCCCTCTCGTGGAGCAGTGAGTATGCGCAGGCTTATTATAGATCAAAACAGCGGATCAATGGAGGGGAACGGGAACCACCACTGCTTTGTGGAGTGTGCTCTTCGTAGCCTCGGGCGTCCGCCAGCATGTCACAGTAGGGGGGGGGGGGGTTCCCCTCCTCTCGCTCACACACACACATACATGCACACACACACACACACACACACACACACACACACACACACACACACACACACACACACACACACACACACGTACACA
>JAXIVH010000026.1:488400-503400 GCA_036785325.1 Urophycis tenuis | reverse complement strand
CGTGAAGTCTTCTTTGATATGAATGCATGTGTCCATACCAGTGGCGTAGCCAGAAGTGTTCAAATGGGGCGGGCACAGAAAAAAAAAAAACGGGTGGCAAAGCCGATTTTGATTGAACGTTACGTTTGGTGACCGTAAACGAAGGAAAGCCCGCTGATTGGATGGGCAAGAAGTAGGCGTGGCTAGGCCCGTCCAGGCCTGCCGGTGGCTATGCCTCTGGTCCATACAGAAAGTGGAGAGTCACCCTTTGTGGTTGAGCATGTTATTCACATGTCTGATGTTATAACATAACATTAGAAGCTCATCTGAACACTCATTATTTAATCTGAATCTGAATCTTTAAAATTGCAGTACCAGTGAAAATTGGTTTAGAAAATTGGTTTAATTATTTTGTTTGTTTTTTAACTTTTTTGGAACATTTGCATGAATTTCAAATGAACTGTAACCACACGACGAAATCAAATTAATCATCATTGTTGTATAATCATTCAAGCTAATAAAATATTTAAATCAAATAGCATCCTAATGTGAACTCACTTTGCCTCTTAATGAGCAGTGAATAAATAAATAACACTTCTATTCTCCTCGTTGTGTATCAACTTGTCTTACCTGGTAAAGAAACGCAATCATCATTGTTCAGACATTTTAAATCCGTCCCCGCTTGGTAAACATAACCATACACTGTATATGTATCTATATATATATATATAACCATGTATCACTCATTCTCGCCCTCTCAACCCCTCATCGTTGGCCCTCTTTAGTATCCTGGTGGCTCTCTCGTTGCGATGTTTCGCCTCTCTAACCCTGGCCGTTCTTAAGAGACAGCCACACAGAAACTCTGCCACTGGGTTTGAGGTCGTTATTCCCGGCACCCTGACACTAATGGTGGCTGACATGTGACAGAGGAAATGATGCCTCTTCAGAAACAAATTAAAATGGAGGCTCGCGGGTGATCGGCTGGGGTCTGGGGTCTCCTGGTGCACAGGGACGTGGAGGGAGAGAGGGAGGGAGGGAGAGAGAGTGAGAGAGGGGAGGGAGGGAGGAGGAGGGAGGGAGGGAGGAGGGAGGGAGGGAGGGAGAGAGAGAGAGAGAGAGAGAGAGAGAGAGAGAGAGAGAGAGAGAGAGAGAGAGAGAGAGAGAGAGAGAGAGAGAGAGAGAGAGAGAGAGAGAGAGAGAGAGAGAGAGAGAGAGAGAGAGAGAGAGAGAGAGAGAGAGAGAGAGAGAGCGCAAGCTAGGGCCGGCAGTGAACATTGCGAGGCGTTTGGGTGAATATCAACGAGTCAGTAACGGTCTTTGGATGCACTCCAAGGACTTAAACACGGAGATTAAATAAGAATAACCAAGACATCGAGGGACTGGGGGGGGGGGGGTGGGGGGGGGGGGGGGGGGTCTTCTTTCAAAGTACTGTGTGTACATGCATTTAGCTGTGATGTAGGTGTACGTTACTCTATCGTTCTGGTGGTCCGATGGGAAGCCAGTGGTGGGCCGGCGATGTGAGCGAGTGGGACAACGGGGGCAGCGGGTCAGAGAACGAACTGAGGTCGCTCTCCAGCCGCATCTCCAGGCGGCCAGACGGAGAGCTCTGGTGTCCCGGAGGAGGAGGAGGAGGAGGAGGAGGAGGACGAAGGTCCAAGAGACGAGGCAGAGCGGTTACTTGTTTGGCGTTCATGCAGAGCAGCGGTCTGAAGAGGAGGATTTAGTGGACGTGAGAACACAGGGGAGATTATAAATACATTTGATAGGAGTTGTTTTTTTTTCCCTGGCCTTAAACCACACAACTTGAACCACCATGTCAGGTTCAAAGCTGTGAGTAAGCGCGGACGGGCTGGCGTCATTGAGTCTGAGATGCGAAGGTCGTTGAGATCCCAGCAGGACTTGACTCTAAATGTGTGGTTTACAGCTATATAAAACGTTCACTTTCTGCGTTGTTAAAGGGCCCCGTGCTTTACCGCCAGATGGGAGACTGATTAGCCATTACAAGCCCTTTCAAAAGCCGCCCTGCCCTGTGGCAAAGTGATGTTCCCTTTGGGATGGACAGTCTACCGGTTGGTAGAGGCCACGGGCTGGGCTGGTAGACCTGTCCACCACACATATGGGTGGACACTCAAGCTTGTGGCAGGGCAGATTTTTGAATTGGCGTGTGATGGCGAGCCACACTCACACCCGGTGGTGAGACGGAAGCCCTTTAAAATCACAGCCCAGACGACGAGGACGGCTGATCAGGGGTCCGAGAATAGCCCCGCCAACATATTAGCTTTTATTATTATTAAATTGTTTTTATTGAATTTTAAATTCAAACCACCATATTAGCTTTTAAGGGTTTTTATCGTAACTCCACACGGTACACACAGCGTAAAAAGTTTGTTAACCATGCTAAAGTCACACTCTGGATGCCAAACAGTTCCTTATCCTGACATAACACGGTCCTCGGTGGCTGGTTATGAAAACACGCAGGGTTTTTTTTTTTGTTTAAGCACTTGCAGCACAAATCCTCCCGCGGAACAAAGGCGTTTGTCGGAGGGTTCCTGCAATACGCCGTAATATCTGAGCGCTGGCGCCTGACACGCGCTGAAATGCACTGAAAGGTTGTCAGTACGAGGCCTGTGGGTAGCGCTGGTGACACGGCTTGCACTAGAAAGAAGTTCTCGTGGCTTCAACGTCGAGCCACACTTCCCCTCCAGGGCCACTATCGTCAGCCAGGGTTTGTATACGCTCAGGAGTGTGTGTGTGTCTGTGTGTGTGTGTGTGTATGTGTGTGCGTGTGTGAGTCTGTGTGTTTGTGTGTGAGTCTGTGTGCTTCTGTGTGTGTGCGTGTGTGTGTGTGTGTGTGTGTGTGTGTGTGTGCGTCTGTGTGTGTGTGCGTCTGTGTGTTTGTGTGTGCGTGTGTGTGTGGTGTGTGTGTGTGTGTGTGTGTGTGCGTGTGTGTGCGTCTGTGTGTGTGTGTGTGCTCGCCTATGTGTGTGTGTGTCTGTGTGCCTGTATGTGTCTGTGTACGTCTGTGTGTGTCTGTGTGTGTGCGTCTGTGTGTGTGTGCGCTCCTGTGTGTGTGTGTCTGTATGTGTCTGTGTTTGTCTGTGTTTGTCTGTGTGTGTGTCTGTGTTTGTCTGTGTGCGTCTGTGTGTGTGCGTGTGTGCGTGTCTGTGTGTTTGCGCGTGTGTGTGTGTGTGTGTGTGTGTGTGTGTGTGTGTGTGTGTGTGCGTCTGTGTGTGTGCGCCTGTGTGTGTGCGTCTGTGTGTGCATCTGTGTGTGTATGCATGTGTGTGCGTCTGTGTGTGTGTGTGTGCGCGCCTATGTGTGTGTGTGTGTCTGCATGTGTCTGTGCCTGTGTTTGTGTGTTTTTGCGACCGTGGAAGTCACCCAAGGTGACATGTCTCTGGGTTTAACTCGTCCTCTGTGAGACAGAGGGAGGATGAAACGGGGAACATTACAGGGAGAACCAGTTAGGAAACACAACTTAGAACTCGTTATTCTCCCGATGATCCTATGCTCATCTGCAGTATGTGTGTGTCTGTGTGTGTGTGTGTGTGTGTGTGTGTGTGTGTGTGTGTGTGTGTGTGTGTGTGTGTGTGTGTGTGTGTGTGTGTGTGTGTGTGTGTGTGTATGTGTGTGTGTGTGTGTGTGTGTGTGTGTGTGTGTGCGTGCGTGCGTGCGTGTGTGTGTCTGTGTGTGTGTCTGTGTGTGTTGTGTGCTTTTGTTTGGGGGGGAGGAGGGGGGGGGAAGATCCTTCTTGGCAGTGTTTCTTTCGGCGTGCCCTTGACCGCCTGCTGTGAATCTTAATTCTGTTTTCGGCCCACTGTTTCAGGCCTCTTTTTGAGCAATTTTCATCCCTGTAAGATTCTTCAGCTTTACTTTTCAATCTTCTTCGGGCCTTTTTATCGCCGCACTTTGTCCGTTTCATGAGGACCTCTGCAGGGGTGTGGTGGCCCCGGCGTGAAGATGTCATGCTGTATGTTTACAATTTAGGACTTTCACGGACATGTTTGTCGTTGTTTGATGTGGATTTGGCCGTCCTCTGAAGGACCACATTGAAATTCAACTGGTGCGCCATTAACAAAAACTAATTCCAAATATCTTTTTCATGTTTGAACCCCAAGTGTGCACTCAAAAGTTCCTAAAGTCTTTCCCCGAGATGTAAATGCCCAGGTCTGTGGGCCTGTGCTGTGATTCTCTAATGTTCTTTTGAGCAACTCTGTATCTCTCTTTTCCCTGTTATCCAGCAAGTTATCTTCTTTACATTTCACACCTCGCCACCCCCAGTGCGTCAGTGCAGAATTGCTTAAGAACGGACGTCCTGTCTCCTGACTAGAGGCGGGGAAATAGCTTTTTCTCCCATTTTCTTGCCCAATTGCGTTAACTTGTAAGAATCTGTGAAGACTACTAGACCAGATCTCCAGTAGACACACAGCCCTGTCTGAAAGACAAGCAGCCCGTCACAGCAGGTGCACTCATGTTACTGCTGTGTACACACGTTCACATGCCTTTTACATGTGATATTTTGTGGAGTAACGGTGGCTCTGTGTGTGTAAATGTAATGGAGTCCTGGAAGAATGACAGGAAATGACATCCCACAAAACAATGACAGCGGTTGCTGATAAAAATGTGCAAACAAATGCAAGTCAATGAACAGAAACTTGTCTTCTAACCTACAGACAAACTCAAACAAACAAACAGACACACACACACACCCACACACACAGGCAAACACAAAAGTGATGTACATACACACACACACACACACACACACACACACACACACACACACACAGCCAGAGTCCCACGTGCAGGCATAAGCAGAGGATATCAAGGGGAGCCTGAATTGGAAGCTTTGGTGCCATCACCAGAGACCATGAATGTCAGCTCTCATCTCATCACCCTCTGCAGAGAGAGGGGGAGACAGTGGTGGAGGTAGAGAAACAGAGTTTGAGAGAGAGGGAGAGAAAGTGGAGGTAGAGAAGCAGAGTTTGAGAGAGAGGGGGAGACAGTGGAGGTAGAGAAGCAGAGTTTGAGAGAGAGGGGGAGACAGTGGCGGAGGTAAAGAGGCACAGTTTGAGAGAGAGGGGGAGTAAGAGTGCTAGAGAAGTAGTGAGGACGGGAGAGCAAGGGGGAGAGGGAGGGGGAGGACGAGGGGGAGAGCATGTCCTCCGGCAAAAATTAGCCATGATTCCTCCCACAAGCGTTACAAGGACACACGGGTGGACGCTCAAAGAGTACACTTACACACACACACCAACTCACTGACTCACTGACTCACTGAGTCACTGACTCACTCACGTACAGATTCTCTCCTATTTTCCTCTTCTAATAATAATAACACATCTTATTATCTTCTATCTCTGTCCATACATACCTCTTGTAACTAGCAAGAGCTAAGTGGTGTAGCAGAGGCTCAAGGGGCATTACCCCTTGAGAGATTACAAAAGGTCTCCAAAGGAGCATTCAGTAGAGCATCCTTGCTGCGGGTGCGGCCGATGTACACGGCCTGCCCAGCGAGACCCAGACCTGCTCGCTCACATGACCCGTGTTCACCGCAGGTCGTCGTGGTCCAAACCCCGAGTGCTCGGTCCCTGAATAGTAATGGTAGATGTCCTCCAAGCCCGCTGTTTTCTGGGTTAAACTCAATGGTTCCCTCCTCTGAATGCCTGCAGGAGATCTCGGACTACGACCTGCAGGATTTGGTGGCCAAGTCCATCGGCCGCCTGACGCTGGTGCGCCAGACCTTCCCCATGCCGCAGAACGCCACGCAGCGCTGCGTCAAGCACAACCACCGCATCAACGCCGGCCTCTGTGACCCCAAGAACCCCAAGTCTCAGCAGCTGGAGGTGAGATCCCCCCACCCCCACCACCACCACCACCACCCCCACCACCACCCCCACCACCCCTTCCCTGTTTCGGCCGGCTCCATTGTTTAGCGGTACAGACGGGCGCAGATTGAATGCTATCAAGCATCAAAGTGCATTTTGGCAGAACGTCGCTGCGAAGGGGATTCATCGCCATGGTGGCTGCGTGTTTGTCCGTCGTTCACATTGTCTGGGAAATGTGTTGTTTTTAAGGCTGCTGGACCCTCTTTTTATGAAGGAGGAATACATGTAGACACCACCACCACCGATTGGTGACCCCATCCTCCCCATGCAATTTGCACTCCATTACAGTGTAAGTGAACCCCCTGTTTCGGGCTGGAATTCAAACGCTATGAGATTTCAAAAAAATTGCGTTTGGAGCCGTGAGTTCTCGGGGACGAGGGGCTGTCGGTGTCGTCGCCATGGTTACGACCCGCGGCAACCCCTCCGGAACGCCCCCCGCTCCGCTAGCGGCGTCGCCGTGTCCGGGGCGGTGTAGGGAGCCACGGTGCGGTGGAGACGCACGTCCACGCGCGTTCACAGACCGGTAGGCAGAGACTGGAGGAAACACAGGGAACAGGGAACAAGGGCAGTGGAACGTTCACAGACCGGTGGGCAGAGACTGGAGGAAACACAGGGAACACAGGGAACAAGGGCAGTGGAACGTTCACAGACCGGTAGGCAGAGACTGGAGGAAACACAGGGAACACAGGGAACAAGGGCAGTGGAACGTTCACAGACCGGTGGGCAGAGACTGGAGGAAACACAGGGAACACAGGGAACAAGGGCAGTGGAACGTTCACAGACTGGTGGGCAGAGACTGGAGGAAACACAGGGAGCACAGGGAACAAGGGCAGTGGAACGTTCACAGACCGGTAGGCAGAGACTGGAGGAAACACAGGGAACACAGGGAACAAGGGCAGTGGAACGTTCACAGACTGGTAGGCAGAGACTGGAGGAAACACAGGGAACACAGGGAACAAGGGCAGTGGAACGTTCACAGACTGGTAGGCAGAGACTGGAGGAAACACAGGGAACACAGGGAACAAGGGCAGTGGAACGTTCACAGACTGGTGGGCAGAGACTGGAGGAAACACAGGGAACACAGGGAACAAGGGCAGTGGAACGTTCACAGACTGGTAGGCAGAGACTGGAGGAAACACAGGGAACACAGGGAACAAGGGCAGTGGAACGTTCACAGACCGGTAGGCAGAGACTGGAGGAAACACAGGGAACACAGGGAACAAGGGCAGCAGCCAAACGTCTCGGACCGCTGTGTGGAAGATCAGATGAGACATATTACCACCTCTGTAAAGGAGAGTCTGTCTGCGCTGGCTCCACCTCCCTGCAGAACAACCCCTACAGGTGACGGAGGACACGTCCCACGCTGTGAAGGCGAGGGCTTTGATCAGCGGTCAGCGTTGTGCTACCTGGTGATGGAGGGGGACTTCACTGATGTCAATTTAGGTTCAAATCTTCGGAGGTCTTCAAGATTTCCTTTGATAACAAAGAGAAAAAAAAAAAGTAAAGCGCGAGGCAGGGTCCGCAAGCTCCGACAGAACCAACCGTCCCTGTGTTTCCCGGTTAGCGTACTTTGGTGTGAGTGGCTCTAACGGGGAGTCCTTCCACGGCGCGCTGGGCTGGATGGGACCAAAGAGGCCTCAGAAGCCGCGGCTGGCGCTCGCCTTGGTTTTGGGAGGGAGAACTTTCTAATTATGTGAGGCTTGTTGATTTGATTTGTCGCCACAGTCATGCCTCTCAGGCTTTGTAGACAAAACATGATAATTTGTTTTAGAGGAATTAGTCCCGCCCTGAGTGCAGTCATCTGAGACCACATATTTGGAGTGAAAATGTACAAAAATGTACCAAAAAAAAAGAAAGGAGAAAAAAAAAAAAGAATAAATAGATAAACGCATTGCCCTGGATTCCCTGTGTGACACTATATTTTTCTTCTTCTATAATTTATTTATTTTTGGTGTGCATGCCCCTCGGGACGCTATGTATACAATTATCTGGGGTTTTTTCTCCTCTCTTTTGTGTGTGCATCACAGAACTGCCATCAGAGGCAGCGGAGAGGCAATAACAGAAGAAGAAAAAAAAACGTATTTATGTGTCAACATGAAATAGGAAATTGAATTAATGCATTGTTGATTTATGTGGACACTCAACACCCTAGAGGAAGATATTTTATGAAAGAATTATGAATGATCAACACAGAAAGTAATCTTTTATCTTGACACGGACGGTTTATTTTCCATGGATTTGTGTCAATGTAAATGAACCAGTCGTATGTATTCTTCTGAAACTGTAGTTATTAGATCAATTGTATGGGACTAATACGTTTATGAGTGAGAAATGTAATGAAAACACTAATGTATATTTTGAGAGAGAGAGAGAGAGAGAGAGAGAGATACATAAGAAGCACAATTTTACACTGCAATGAACCATGTTAGCTACCTGACCACATACACACACACACACACACACACACACACACACACACACACACGCATGTACGCACACACACTCACACACACACACACACACACACACACACACACACACACACACATTTCATCATTCACGCATATTCTGAGACTGAGCTTGTTCACCTATTGGAGCATGAGACACAGAGAGCACGTATTGATCAGCGGCAGAGCATTCACAAACACGTTCACATCTTTTCAGACAATGTCAGCACGTTACAAGACAACGCACTGTTCACAGGCCCATTGACAAGTCGAGCCATAGCGACTCTAATAAAGATGGCCGATGTCATTCCAGGAAGACGCCTCTCTCAGACTAACCTGAGTGCATTGCTGAGCTCCTGAAATCATTCTCGCTCGCCCGCTCGCTCGCTCGTTACCACAAAGGATTCTTTTCTGCATTAGTGACTTCAGAGCCACGGCCGATTGGTAGACATGAGATGCTTGCTAGACATACGGTGAATGGTAGGAAGAAATAGCAAGGAGTCCTTGGGTGTGTTGAAGATGTTCTAGAGGAAAATAAACTACATCCTTGGAAGGAGACTTAAAAACTAAAAGAAACCATCAGACAACAGTGACCTTCAGTGGAAACAATTAAAATCTATTCGCTAATGTGCCATGCAAAGTGCGACATTTATGTTTGTAATCAGCGGTGAAATTGTTCACAATTATAGCATCGAATTGTCTTCGCCTTTCTGCTTTTGACACGGCTTTATGCAGTCGAGATCCTTCAAATGCTGCCAAAAAATTATGATTATGGCGACATGGTTGTATTGACAATTATATTGTCACTTAAGTGTCTGGGGAACATTTAGTGTCACCCTGAGAGAATCGTTACCGCATTCAGTTGGACAAAACAGGATTATCTAATCAGAAAATACATACTATCTCTGTTAATAAGCAGTAGGAAATAAGGCCTGATGTCGACAATGAGTTTGATCCTTTTTCTCTAATCTAATTCAATTTAATATATTCATCACATCTAGTATAATCTAAAATCAAGCAATCAAACACAATCCAATCTAATCTATAATTCTGTTAAGATGTTAAAATATGTTCAGAGACACACCAACAGGCACAGTGAAGATTGTAATTATCACACACACACATATTTCCGCCTGAAAATGTAATCCTGGGGTTTATTGTTCAGCTGTGCAAGTGTTTTTTTTTTTTTTCTTACATAATGTATGCGTGATCTCTGAGGGTTCTTCCCAAGTGTGTGTGTGTGTGTGTGTGCACGTTTCCTGTTTCCCATTCTTTTCATTAACATGGTCACAACAGGCTCAGTAAATTGTGCAGCGATCGATCACTGACTCAATTAACTGCTCTGCCTCCCATGTCTGTCTCCCTCTCTGTCTCTCTCTTCTCCTGTGGCACCCAAGGACCTATCAATCCCATTAATGAACGTTGTCCCTAAAGCTATATAAAATTGTGTGCGTGTATGTGTGTGTGTGTGTGTGTGTCTGCTTGTATACCCATGTGCCCTTGGGATACAGTTAATATTTATATTCATATTCAAAATATATACATATATATAGATAAATGTAACGGTATTATAAACAACACGCAGGTATACTTAGAAAAGGCATCCAGTCCAAATGCATTTCCTGCTAATTGATTCCAATTCATTCATTCAAAACATAAGACATCATCAGCATTCAGTATAACTGCTTTCTTTGAAAAACGCGTGATTGCCCACATCCTCGTGTCTGTCTGCCTTTCTAAAGTAGTGCCGCCCTTGACTCTCAGACGCCATCACAATAACATGATGCAGGGGCTAGGGCACAGGAATCAAGGAGTCTTCCATGAGTTGCTCGCTCTCGCACGTCTTCACGCCGCACACACGTACCCTAACTTCAGATCTTCTGTTGTTCTCTCTCTCCCTCTGTAGATCACCAACCGCTACATCTATGACACCGTGCTGCTGTTGGCCAACACCTTCCACAGGAAGTTGGAAGACAGGAAGTGGCACAGCATGGCCAGTCTGAGCTGCATCAGGAAGAACTCCAAACCGTGGCAGGGAGGGAAGAGCATGCTGGACACTGTTAAAAAGGTACGTCCAAGATCACCCCCGGCGCCTAGCGTGCTAGGCCAGTGTGTTTTCTGTTGACCTGAAAATGAGAGGCGAGAGGAGAGAGAGAGAGTCAGTGTGATATGGTTTTCACCTTTTTTTTTCCTCTTTAATTACTCTTTTGATCCCGTGAGGGAAATTTGGTCTCTGCATTTAACCCAATCGTGAATATACACTCAGCACACAGTGATGGTGAGGCACACAGTGAGGTGAAGCACACTAATCCCGAGGCAGTGAGCTGCCAACAGCGGCGCTCGGGGAGCAGTGAGGGTTAGGTGCCTTGCTCACAGGCACTTCAGCCGTTCGTACTGGTCGGGGTTCGAACCGGCAACCCTCCGGTTACAAGTCCGAAGCCCTAACCAGTAGGCCGCGGCTGCCCCCTTCCCTGGAGGCTGACTTACCTCCACGATCCACTCCACCCTTCCTCAACCCCTGCCCCCCCCCTGTAGCCTGCCCTCTGCTTCACTGGGCCATGGCCGTCTTCTGGAGCTGGGCCCTCTCAGCCGTTCCTCGTGAGGCCAAAGCAAGTCAGGTTCATTTGCGAGGGCTTTAATCACCGGGACCCGAAGGGCTTCACTGGGCCCACGTTAGATGGCACCACTTAAAGACGGGCGTCCGGGAGGACCGAGCTCAAAGCACTCAAATCAACTGTAGAGGAACATAGAGAAGGAACATCCGGGAGGAATGGCCAGGAAAGCCGCGGTAGCTCTTCATCAGGCATTAAGGGATAGATTACAAGTCAAGAGGACCAAACATTCAGAAAGCCCACCTTACCAACACTTTCAGTATTCCCTCCCAAGTGATTTCCTTCATGTGTACATCTGTTTGTTTTTTTCATCCTTTGCAAATCCAGATGGCTTTCTATACATTCCAGAGACTACTATTGCGTTCTGGAATTGACATTTCAGAAATTAAAATCTCCTGATTTAATTAGCCAGTGTGTGTTCCTCTTCATGAATCAATGAAAGCACGGGCCAGTTGTTCTCTCTCGATTCGATATCTGTCAGTTTTCCATTAAAATAAAAGCCCCCTTCAATTTTTGTTTTACAATTGCACTGTGCTATTTAATTTACCTGATGATTTGTGTTGTTTCATTTTCATTAAGTTTGACTTAATTGTCATTTTAAATTATGTTTAAAATTATGTCCCTCATTGTCATCACTTTTCAAACATACCATTTAAATAGAAAATTTAGTCATAACTTAAGAAATGAACCAACACAATAAAATGGTAAAACTTGCCGTAGCACAGACACACACAAACATGAAGGGGCTTATACTATTGTGAACTGTCACAGTATGCATCCGTGGAGACACTGGTGTGGGAACCCTTGGTGAATCGCTATAGATGGTGTCGTTGCAATGTCTTTACGAGACATTGCGTCTAGGACAGATGTGGAATATAAAAGTATTTAATGCATGCACACAAGAGTCTCCTCTCAAGCAGGGCTGGGAGGGTTTCTCAACAGTTTCCTGCCCTTGCAGGAACGCAAGTTGATTCTCCAAGGACGGTAGATGTTCTAGTTAGTGAGTTTGTGAAGCATTGAGACATTAAACAAGGCGTCCTTGTGATCGTGCAACCGATTGTTGCAGGGAAATGGTGGTGTGGATGAATTAAAGCAAGACAGCGATTCTGCAATCCGGAGTCATCCATGTCCTAAAATGGCTGCCATGGGTCCCACTATCAGGCTTCTGCAACGCCATCAATGAAATATGTTCCCAGTTAAGGAGGCATTGTTTCCAAGGATGTAGTTAACACAACATTGTTGCCTCGGATGTAGTTAACACAACACTGTTTCCTGGGATGTAGTTTACACAACATTGTTGCCTGGGATGTAGTTAACACAATATTGTTGCCTGGGATGTAGTTAACACAACACTCTTTCCTATGATGTAGTTAACACAACACTGATGCGTGAGATGTAGTTAGCACAACACTGTTTCCTGGGATGTAGTTAACACAACATTGTTGCCTGGGATGTAGTTAACACAACATTGTTGCCTGGGATGTAGTTAACACAACACTGTTGTGTGAGATGTAGTTAACAGAACACTGTTGTGTGGGATGTAGTTAACACAACACTGTTTCCTGGATGTTCCTCCACAAGGCTTAATGTCCTATCACCAGCGGCAGGCTTTCAATGCCGCAAACCTTGCCCTTTTCTTGAGCCATTTAAATTTTCTCGAATCTGAAATGATAGGTTTATTGGTCCTTCGTACACACAACCATAATTAACAACCACGTTAAAAGCCACATTAACAATGTTGCACAAAGCAATAATTGTCCGCATTGTCGAGCATGGTCTGTTTATGACAGCGTCTGATGTTCCCGGCGTTCCTCACAAACTGCAATTACCGGCTTCTTCCTCACATTAAGTGATGGTTCTGGGCAGGAGTGGGAGAGCACCTTTAATATCGAGGTGCATCGTCACCCAAGATTCTCCCTCGTCGTGGCAAAATGGAGCTCCGAGTGTTGCCCTTTGAAAAGCATTCATCTGCGTTGAGAACAAGGAAACGCTGTGCTTTCTCTTTGTGTTTACATGGAGATGAGTTCGCATGCTTGCCGCCCATTTGCCCATGGCTCGTCTGTGACTGTACCTCCATGTAGTCGCAACGGCGCCGCAGAAATTCGTTGGGGAAATGTCCGGAAATTGCAGAGAAATGTGACATTGACGTCACGCTCTCCACGGCAAACTTTTGCTTGCTTATATAGAGTATCCATATTTAAACATGTTTCATCACTGCCACATTCGACGCTCAATTATTCATATGCCAGTGTGATTTGTGCGTCCTCATATTTTTTTTTTCTGAATACGCTGGAGCAGGCGGCCATCTTTCTGTAAGCCGTGGACTTAGAGCGGGCACAGCCCTGCTCAGCGTGCGGTCCACGGAGGTCATCCCTTTGACCTTTTGACCTTCCTTTGACCTGTTTCAGAAGACTCCCCTCCCCCTCACTCAAGTGGCCGCGTCATGCGTGTCTCCGTGTGCAAGAAACAGTGATAAGAGAGACAGCTCCCCCCCCCCCCGTTTCTCTCCCCCCGGGTCTCCCACGCCCTTGACATGAGGTACAATTACCAGAAAGATAATTGTTGTGAATGGGCCGCACCAGCATCAATTAACCACCCAATTATGAGAGCCAATCAACCGCGTCAGGGCAGGTTTACCTGCGCTTGGATTAACAAGCAAACAAATGGACTTGATGCACTGCCCTGGTGAAGGTGTGTGTGTGTGTGAGATTAGGTTCAGCGGCCTTTAAAATGTCAATTCTGTGTAGTCACTCATCAGACCCATGTCAACCAACATTTTTCCCTACTTTTTGTCTCATGGCAAGCCACTCGTTGGAACAGAACCCGATTAGCAGACTATTAGCACAACCTCAGTGGCGTTCCAAGCCCGCTTGACTATGCAGGACCAGCGGCCTCCTCCTCCTGAGGATGCCGTAGCGTTGAGAACCCCCTGACCCAGGCTACAAGCACCTTGGATTCAGCCTGCTTTGTCAGGCGCTCGCGGCCTACAGCGCACACTGCTGTCTGGATCAGCGCCACAAGAATCTGGCCCGGACCGTCTTGTCTGCTCCGGGATTAGTCGCCGGCTTGTGGTGGATGATGGAGCCCTCATCTCTTCTCCGGGCGTGTCCTGGGCTCAGGGGTCTGACCTCATCCAGGATCTGCGGTCCCAGGCTCCTGAGGACTCTGAGACACAGACATCTGTGTCTGTGATCCAGTCGCCCCGGGGGTTGAATACAAGTGATGACCTGCTGTGAAGGAGTGGACACCGTCTGAAGAACGTGTTGGTCTGAATAAGGTCTTAATCGTACGGCTGCCTTGATGTCTTGTGTTTCGTACCCTAATGACGCACGCGGTTTCTGAGGACACAACACAAATAAGTTACGTGTACTCGGTGATTGATGCTGCTTTGTTGCAAAGCGTCGTATCCGCGTAGCCCCTGCCACACAAGTTGCTTGCGGGGCATTTGTTTCGGATGATTCGAATTTTGAGGCGTTTCTTTACACCCCTTCGAGCATTAGACACAGGGGCGGACAAAGAGACAGCCCACTGTATCCGAGTTGAACACACACACACACACACACACACACACACACACACACACACTCACACACACACTCACACTCTCTTTCATTCTCTCTCTCTCCCGCGCTCTCTCGCTCTATCACTCACATACACACACACACACACACACACACACACACACACTCACACTCTCTCTTTCATTCTCTCTCTCTCCCGCGCTCTCTCGCTCTATCACTCACACACACACACACACACACACACACACACACACACACACACACACACTCACACTCTCTCTTTCATTCTCTCTCTCTCCCGCGCTCTCTCGCTCTATCACTCACACACACACACACACACACACACACCAACTGGTGATTCATCTCCACTACGCATGGTGGGGGAAGTTGCACCTGAAGCCAGCACATAGTCACTTCTGCTGACTGTTCACACCACCCCGGGTAGGACAAAGGTGTGAAGCTCACACCATGTAGTATACGTGGTAGATATATATATATATATACATTTACAAAAATACAGAGCCAACGTGTTTTCCATATTTTCAACTAACATGAA
>JAXIVH010000026.1:473400-483400 GCA_036785325.1 Urophycis tenuis | reverse complement strand
TCAGGAAGATGGATCAATGAAAAAGCGAGGACTTGGTATTCACATGCATATGAAGCCGGCGTGCCGAGCAAAACTAAAATGGGTGAAGTGGGAGATTTAAGGGCATTAGAAGAGAAGCGGGATGGGAGTGAATGTAGTGGGGGTGGAGAAGTGATTGATATTGTAAGTCTTTATTCCCCTGATAGTCTGGCGCTCGGCGTGACGGTGAGGGCTGAGTCGTACCAGAACATTTTGTTTGAGAAACCAAAACACACAAACGCGTGCGGGACTGCAGCAGTTTCAGATGGTGGAGGAGTAACATAGCTATACACCGACACAACGTTCTCCGCCCCGAGTGCATCGACTCCAGTCTTCTCAGGACCACCAACCAGAAGCATCTGTCTTGACACCCAACATGGGGATATCACATGTCCACCTGTTGAAGCTGACATCGTCCCCCCCCCCCCCCCCCCGCGCGACGACCGCGCTGCGCTTTCTTAGTGGCGGACAGGAGGGGGCTTCATGGGCCACGATGGCTGACCTCACCCTGCTGCCATGCGAGGCCCCTGAACAGTAGAACAGTCGGATGGGGTCAGAGTTCATGAGGCACAAACGCCCTTTGGATACAGAATGCTCAACTGGAGCATTCTGTAAAGCGGCCAATCAAGTGAGCCCGTCAGCGAACGCCGCGGTACGGACGAAGCAGCAGTGGCCCTGGCAACCCCCCCTGCCTCTTCGTCGTCCTCCTGAGTGCACGGCATCTCTCCGTCACCGCGGAGACGCAGAGGCGGAGGGGGCCGGCCGGGGGGGGGCCTCCTTACGCCTTCTCTGGGCCCCGCCCTGCTTCTCTCGCCTGCTTTAGCTCCGGGAACACACGGACACATGTATGTTATCACACACACACACACACACACACACACACACACACATACATACATACATACACACACACACACACACACACACACACACACATGCTCTCACATGTGCAGTAATTGCCGTGTACCCACACACATATATATTTATATGTGTGTGTGTATATATATATATATATATATATATATATATATATACTGTGCATGCATGCACTAATGCGCTAACATACACATGCGAACATGGGTGGGTATACTATGCGCACATAGACACACACACACACAGTCTTTCCCATTAGATGTAAGGGAGAACGGTGCCTCTGCCATCTTTTTGTGACTCACAGAGTGCAAATGTTCTCAGATTGAGGTCACTCACAATTATCATCTCCAGTGTTACCTGACATGTGTGGTAAATTGCACTAAGTGACTTTGAAAGGGTCACACAGCCCCTGCAGAACCTCCCCGTCACGCGGCCGGCGGCTGAGGAAACAATTCATTTGGTGGCGTGTCCTCACTGATTAAGACCGATTTATTAAAGGTGCTGCTGTTATGACCCTGTCCGCTAGCACGCCTCTAATAGCCGTGACATGCGTGTGCACGTGGTTACGCAAATGACAATGGGCTGCACGCACACACACACATACACACACAAGCTCATAGATAGACACACACACACAGATACACATGCACACACGCACACACACACACACAAGCTCATAGGTACACACACACACACACACACACACAGATACACACGCACAAACACAAAACTAACACACACACACACACATGCATAGACACAGACACCCACATGATCTCACTCATTAAAAAGATATGACCTTTCTCAGTCCAGCACATTTTGTCACCCTGGAATCCTGGATGTTTTTGCCCCAGTAACTCATCCCGGTGTGAGTTCGCGGAGGTGGGAGGCAGTTACCGGGGAAAAATAATCACATCAAAATGAATCAAAACAAACTTTGTGGATGGGATACAAAGCCGGCCTACGCCGTGTGACACCTAATGAATACAGATTAGATGAAAGAGTTCAATGAAGATCAAGAGAGATGGAGAGACAGACTGAGATGGAGAGAGGGAGAGAGAGAGGTGGGGGGGGAATGCTCAGCCATGAATTAAGTGCAGAGTGACACCTGGGAAGATAAAGGGGAAAAGGATTTATACTTCCGTGGCTTTTTCCATCCTATTAGTTTGATGCAGCGTCTCCATGAAGTGAGGCCCCTGTGGGGGGGGCTGGGAATGGGAGAGGAGAGGAGAGATGGAGGGATATAGGAGGTGTGTGTGTGTGTGTGTGTGTGTGTGTGCATGTGTGTGTGTGTGTGTGCGTGTGTTAGAGGGAGAGAAAGATTGATATGATGCTGATGAAGAGAAGATGACATGTGGCTCCATTGGGGCAAGAGAGAGAGAGAGAGAGAGGGAGAGACGGGGGGAAATGGGGGAGAATAGGGAATCAGGGAATGGAGAGAGGGTTTAAGATTAACAGAAAGTCAAAGTGAATCATTGATTATCAAAGCTTTTTTTCATCTCCTCCCCACTGATAGCTGAATCTCTGTGTGTGCGTGTGTTTGTGTGTGTGTGTCTGTGTGTGTGTGTGTGTGTGTGTGTGTCTGTGTGTGTGTGTGTGTGTGTGTGTGTGTGTGTGTGTGTGTGTGTGTCTGTGTGTGTGTGTGTGTGTGTGTGTGTGTGTGTGTGCGCGCGCATGTGCGTGTGTGTGGAATGGTGCAAGAGATACAAGAACGACAAGCAACACGATAAGAAATATGCATGCGTGCGTACCAGGAGTACGAGCAAAAGTTTCGGAGCAAACATCAGAACTTCTCCCCGCGTTCGCTCGGAGTTTCCCCGGGACTGTTTCCTCCCCCTGTGCGTTTTGGCATCATTATTTATGTATGGCGGTGCTGCTCAGATGTTGACGGTTGACATTATTATTTCCCTGCGTTCTCCCCATCACGCTCGGAACGCCGTGCGTCCTGTTTGACCACGTGACGTCGTTAAAGGCAAGGCTGTCTGGCCGCGTTAACGTCACGCAAACCCGCCGCGGTTGTGGCTCCGGACGCCAGCCCGCGCGTGGCATTGCAGCGACGCTCTGAACACAATGAGTCAGCCGCTTTGATAACCACTGCATCCTAATGCATTTATTAATGTGCTGTAATGTTTACATGTCCATTTTATTGGTGTGGGTACAATTCGTTTTTTTTTTTGTCTGTTTAATCTTTTATAAGCTTTTCATCTCTCTCTCTCTCTCTCTCTCTCTCTCTCTCTCTCTCTCTCTCTCTCTCTCTCTCTCTCTCTCTCTCTCTCTCTCTCTCTCTCTCTCTCTCTCTCTCTCTCTCTCTCACACACACGCACACACAGACACACACAGACACACACATACACACACACACACACACACACACTCACACACATATACACACACACAAATAAATCCCTAAATCTTTGGTTCAAAGAGCCCATTCAGAAGCCCCTCTATCCTTTCTCTGTATCTTTCCTTGGGCTGCATCCATTTTTCGCTGCCTCTCAGCTTCGATTATACTCTGCTTTAATGTAGGCCTCGGCCAGATGCCATTATCTGGTGAGAAATAACAAATTACCAGAGTGTGGAACACATTTGAGTGAGAAGATGAGGCCTTGCTTCCTCCCTCTCTGTCTTTCTGCATCCCTCTCGCTTCCTGTTTCTGCCGTGTTGTGCCATGAAAATGTGAAGAATCGGCCGTTGAAAACATCCCAAGGTTTTTTTATTTGTGTTAACCAGCAGGCTGTTTGCACTTGAGGTGCATTGTAAAAAAAAAAAAAAAAAAGGGCTAAAGGGGCGTTTAGCAGATGCTTTTGTCCAAAGCAACATACAATCAGTACATTTGTGGGGTTCGCCATGAGGACAGTTGGAAGAGGGCGACCAAGGGAATCGAACCGCCGACCAGCGGACGGTTAGTGGACGACCCGCTCTGTCCACCCGCTTTATTCACTGAGCCACTGCCGCCCCATGTGTGAACAGTAAAGGGTGTGGGGCAAAGGAGATGTGTCCATGCAGGCCTGAATCCTGCAGAGCATTCTGTGTGACTTCTAGTCTGGGCTCTCAAATCCCTTGCTATACGTGGGGATGATACTGCAATCAGAATAGCTGTGAGTGAACAGAGATTGTATTTTTGTGTCGATAACACATTCAGACATACATACACAGCATTTGGAGCCTGTAAATACACATTGTGAGGTGTTGTTTGTTCTCATTTACATTTCCCTACTTTTCAATATCACGTGGAAACCAGATTGATGTCAGAGTCGAGGGATCCTGGCAGACAGGAAGGAACACACACACACACACACGCACACACACACACACACACACACACACACACACACACACACACACACACACACACACATACTGGCTGGCAGGTTTTTATTCAGGGTGACCACAGCACACTGGACACTGATCCAGCCTGACAGGCTACCCCTGGAGAGCAGAAGCAACTTTTTCTTTATTTATTTAGTATTTTTTTGGGGGGGTGAGGGTCTTTTGTTGTGTCTGTGTATGTGAGGGATGAGTTACAAACAGAAAAGAGACACAGGAAGAGAGAGAGAGAGAGAGAGCGTGAGAGAGAGTGAGACCAGCCATGGAAAGCAATGTGACCATTTGTGACAGGTGAGAACTGAACGAAGAAAAGAGAGCGAGCCTCGGAAAGAGAGACAGACAGAGAAGGAGACCAGACATAAAAAAAAGTGAGGTGAGGGAGCAAATGGCAACAGAATGGTCAGAAACCACTTTACTGCTAGTTTTCTGCTATTACCCGGTTTCACACGTGCCCCACCAGGGAACCCGCTACCCCATGGAACCCGCTACCCCATGGAACCCGCTACCCCATGGAACCCGCTACCCCATGGAACCCGCTACCCCATGGAACCCGCTACCCCATGGACCAAAGACAAAGCAGGCGACGCCTGAACACCGAGGGGAACACCAGGCGGCGGCCGGCAGCTCTGCGTGTTCCGACGGGCCCCCGCGAGGTTCTGCTCCCCGGGTGGGCGGACGCCACGGTTCTGCGCTCAGAGCTCCTCGCCCTCGCAACGCAGAACCCACCCGACGCCAGGAGGGGTAGCGTGCTGCCCGTGGCGTCGGCCTTTGTTCGTCTCAGGCAGGAGTAGTCTGCGGCTCGACGCCACGGTGAGCCACGTGATGCTAGCTAATTATTGCAGGCGTGTGACAGTGACTCAGCGCTTCCTAAACTAATTACGATGTTGTGAGACACACACACACACACACACACACGCGAGAGGCGAAGCGGAAAGTCTTTCTTTAACGTCACAGAGACTTTCCACAGTCAGACGTTCCGAATGTGTTGCCGTGCCACTGAAAACAAAAATCTCAGCGAGGAGGCGATGATTGTACGAAGAAAAGGACAAATGGAAAAACCAGTGGATGGAATGCAGAGGGTTTGCTGGTGGAGGCACGCGTGTCTTCGTTGAGCCCTTTGTGTGACCACTCTTTGGGAGGGACGAGGCGACACGTAATGGAAAATGGAAACAAAGAAATGCAGGAAAATCTATAAAAGGAAAAAAAAAAAAAATTGCGACACACTGACAGGGAAATAAGTGGGTACAGTTATTGCAAGGGGGGAAGGAAAGGGCAATCTAAAGAATAAGTCATTTTGTGGACCGCAGTGTTCGACTCCTCGAGGTGCAGGGGAGCGAGGAGACTGACAGACAGGGAGACTTGAGGATGGATGGAGGCATTTGGGAGGCTGACTCCATCACTTCTTTCATAACGACTCACAGCGACGGTACAGCGGATTGAGTGCCACCGGCGGAACGCCAGTCGCTCCAGGAACAACAGTGTGTGTGTGCTCCTGAGTATCAGAATGACCATGAGGACGGACCGCGTGGATCCTGGCTGGATGCTCAGGTTAACCAGAGGGATGGACACAATAATGGACGCAT
Organism: Urophycis tenuis; assembly: GCA_036785325.1. Taxonomy (NCBI): domain Eukaryota; kingdom Metazoa; phylum Chordata; class Actinopteri; order Gadiformes; family Phycidae; genus Urophycis; species Urophycis tenuis. The sequence continues at coordinate 477,599 of JAXIVH010000026.1, read as the reverse complement.
GAACGGATGTGACAAGTGAGGGCTGAAGCTTAAGGGGCCAAGGGATTAAGGAGAAATTGCGGAGGTGTGGTGAAAGGTGGAGCCAGGGGTTCTACACCGAAGAGAGGGTCGGGTTTGGGTCCAGGTCATATCCTCGCATCGCACATCGCAGGCGGCGGAGGCGTGGGAACACAGTTGACCTGGAAGCATGAAGACACCGTAGGATGTTCTGGTGGGTGGAGCAGGAACAACACTGTGAAGCAGCAGTCAGGCTAAGAGACAGAGAGAGATGTTCAGCTTCAACAGAATCAAGGAAGAAAATGGAGGAAGAGACAGGGCTGCATTCTGCCATCCACAATACGGATACCGTTCAGGACATCATGTGTTACTAATGCTGTTTGCCTTCCTCTCTCCACCCCCCCCCCCCCCCCCCCCCTCAATACTTCATCAGCCTCTTCCTCTGAGAGGGGCAGCCAGCATTAAGACCAATGAACAGGGAATCGAAAAAAGCAACAACTGATACTTAAATGCCAACTGATACTAAAAGGTCAGCTGTTGCTTAAAGGCCATGCGGGTGAATTATAATTCTGTTGTGGAATGGCCAGGCCCAGTCTCCGTGCTACCGCGCTACGCGTAGCCCAAAGAGAGAGGCGCCTTGACTTCCGCGCACCGGTCCAAAACCAGATGTACGGATGCGGGCGGGAGGAGGTGTCTGGCCTGCTGCCCCGGAGCAGATGGAAGATAAGCTCATTTGTGCACAACGCAGCGTCGTCACATTCTAAAGGAACCGCCTGATCTCAAGGAATTTGGTCCTCGAGCGGAATCTCGCAGAACCGCGACCTCCGTTCCGGGGATCTGCTCGACACAGAGGTCCGGTTCCCCCAGAGACGAGCCGGGGACGCGGGTAGGACAGATATGGACCGACCCGTTGGACGGACACAGCTACCGGGGAGCGCAACGGCTTCACAATGGAGAAGCCACCAATTTTTGCGAGACGGAGCACACGAATCGCAAAGCACATGAGTACATGCTGTTGGTGTGATTCCTCCTCTGGAGTCCAATCATCTCCTCCTCACTCAGACACTAAATATCGGCCCCGAGCTAATTGGAAGAGCTTCCGCCAATTATTGCTCTCATAATTACTAGAGCCTCGTTTCAGCGATGAAGTTGGGAAGTTCATTACACATAAGTTTAATGAGAGTTCCCCAGGTGGTGCTTAACCCCATAAGAGACATTGTTGGAAGTATTTCAAAAGAAGTACTTTATTGTAATCCCATCACTTTATGTCTTGTGCTATGGACACATTGAGCCCGAAATCCTCCATTGTAATAAAAACAGTGGGGGGAGTTTGCCTGAAGAGTGCCGTTTTGTCTTTAAAGGAGCTAAACAAAATATGGGGAAAACACACTTCATTGCACATCCACGACTGGTGTGCAATGCCTTCCAGGGTTTATTTGACATTACGTGTCAGATGGTGCTTTATCGTTACTTGTGATTTGTCACTTGCCCTCAGTGTTCTTCCTGTGGATCAGCCCCATCCCCTGTTCTCCCTCGTTGCCCAGAATGGTTCTGGGTGTAATGGGCTGATTGGTGCGCTGTGCTGAATTAAAGATGTCTCTAAATAGCAGTGGTTTCCCCCTCCTTTGTTATTCCCATTACTCCCATTACCCCTGCTTCAGGGACCCCGGCACAGCGCACACAGCGTAGAGACGCAGAGAGGTGAAATACACAGCGCAGCAAAATAAATGTCATTAAGAAGCATACATCAACGTGGGCACAAATGACTGTCATTATCACACGCTTTTATTGTGAAAACGAGAACCTCCCGGGGCCTCGCGCTTGTACTTAAGGGACGGAGACGTTCATTTCAAAGTGGGTCCAACAATGCTCTGACTGACACAGATTTCCTGTTCCACTAATCCGAGGTACGCCGCACCGCGCTGGCTGCTTTCCCCCGGTGACGTAGCGGCTCCAAACAGCTTGTGGAGCTAGCACAGTGACGCACAGACCCACAGAGCCTACGTCTGTTGGTGACGGACGCGAGTCGATCTGAGCGTGGTACTGCGTCGTAAGATTTCCTCGTGGGCGAAATGCAGAACCACTGTCTGCTATTAGCGGAGTAGCCCCTCTCTGTGTCCGTGCTCCCTCCAGCTAGCCTCTATCTTCATCCCATCGACTGCTGCTCTCTTGCTTTCGTCAAAGGTCTCTCTCTCTGTCTCTCTCTATCTCTATCTCTCTTTCTCCCTCTCTTTCTCTCTCTCTCTCTCTCCCTCTCGCTCTCTCTCTCCCTCCCTCTATGCATTCTGTCTCTCTATCCCTCTCCCTTCCACTTTCTCCCATTCTCCCTCTTTAGATCGCGCTCCCATCTATCTTGCTTCATCTCTCTCTCTTCTCTCTTCCCATCTCTCTTTCTCTCTATCTCTCTATACCAATCTCTTGCTCTCCCTCTTCCCATCCCTCTCTCTCTCTCTCTCTCTCTCTCTCTCTCTCTCTCTCTCTCTCTCTCTCTCTCTCCGTCTCTGCGCTCTCTGCCAGTAAGGCCTGCAGGCATTCAGCAGCATTACAGCGTGTAAACCTGGGATTACAGCTCCCAGACTCTGCCTCCCTGGCTGCCGCTGTGGATCATGGTGTTCACACTGAAATCACTCGTGATGCATCTGAAGCCAGCCACAACACGCAGGCTGCTTTAAATATCCTGCTCTGCACTGCCCGCGCGGCCGCTCCGACGCCCACCGACACACCCACTATATCAAACCAATTTCAGACCGTTTATTCAGCCGCCTTTTTACACGTTTTGCATGGCTTCCCACCGACAATGGGCTTTCGGGCTGTGTGGTCGGGCCGGGCGTTGGACCCTTGTGTCTTCAGCTCAGCTCTCTTCAGCTCTCTGTCCAAACCTGACCTTCTGACCTATCGTGACCTGGGGATGCTAGTTCGGCAGCGTCAGGGAAGGTGTGCATCCACATGCTACGTGGATGCGTAGATGTGAGACTAGGCGTAGTTACTCCACCTTTTGGTCACTCACCGGCGCCCAGACTGGACAAGGCCACAGCAACACACTCTGGGTGTTCGCTTCCCCCTCAAGCCCGCGTGGTTTGAGCCATGCGGCCTTTTTATGGACCACCAGGCGTGACGTTGACAAGCTGATTACTTGCCATTACAACGCTTCCCGGTCGTGACATCACAAGTGGGCGTGTCGGCCCAGACCAACCGACGGGCCGATGGACCCGCCTTCCAGCTGCCGCAGCGGACCGTACCACCCGCTCAATTCGGGGGGGCCCCCTTCTGACCTGAAATCAAAGTAAAAACTGCTCAGGCGGGTTCTACCATGATGGTACAGCTTGGGTAAAGCCAGCACGTCTCTGTGCCACGCAAAGCTCTCTCTCTAGCGCACGCACACATGCACACACAATACACACATACACACACACACGCACATGGACGCACACACACGGACGTGCCACTGCGATTGAAATGGCCTCCTGGCGCCCCCGTCCTCCCAGACGCTGGCTGAGCTGGGGGATTAGCCCGTCACTCTGCTTCTCCTTATTTACCCAACGCTTCGGTCGCTTAGCTGGGCGCTTACCCAAACTGACCCCCGCGCAGCGGGCTAGTAGCTGTAGCCTCTCTCTCTCTCTCTCTCTCTCTTGTGCTCTCTCTCTGTCTCTCTCTCTCGCTGTCGATCTCTCTCTCTCACTCAGTCTCTCTCTTGGTCTGTCTCTCTCTCTCTCTCTCTCCCTGTCTCTCGCTGACTCTCTCTCACGCCCTCTCTGTCTCTCGCTCTCTTGCTGTCTCTCACGCCCTCTCTCTCGGTCTGTCTCTCTCTGTCTCGTTGTCTCTCTCTTTCACTCTCATTCTTTCTCTCGTTCTTTCTCTCTCTCGCTTTCTCTCTCTCTCTCTCTCTCTCTCTCTCTCTCTCTCTCTCTCTCTCTACTGTTACCTCTCTCCTCCTCTAGCTGAGCTACTTACAAAGTTATTTGTATATTACAACACTGACACTGTTGGAGGCGTTAGGTTGTGACCACTGTGATCGTCATGATCCACAGCATGCTCTTCTGAGGGAGCAGAAGAAGGTCTTCATACTGTATACATTTATGTGCTGTACTCCTGACACTGTGTGTTTTGGTGCACAGAACAGCGGTTCCCCTGACGTCGCCAGACCCGCTCGCTAATGTGTCGGATCAAGTCTCGGTGCTCTCGGTTCACGTTCGCTCTCCGAG
>JAXIVH010000026.1:465900-470900 GCA_036785325.1 Urophycis tenuis | reverse complement strand
ACAGGTCTGAAATCCAACCCAATCAACGGCCAAAAGAACAAAGCAATATCTCACCTACGGGAGATTTGCGGTTTGTTTTTTTTACCCCAGTGGTGGCAGCGTATTATGTGGGATATTAAACACATTCTAATTAAATGTGTTTCTGCTGGGGTCATTTCTTAATCATCTTTTATTTCAGGATTAACAAAGATAACCTTTAGCACACCACGCAACATAAAGTGCTTTTTGTAATGATGTATTTTAATAATGGTGGGCAATATTTCGGAGAGTGGTTTGTTCAGTAACATGTCTCCCCTCCGCTCTGCCCTGAACACAAAACACTGTGTCTGGTGTCCCGTTCCCACCTCCTCCAATCAGGAGAGAGAACGCCTCAGAGAAGCGGTTCCTCTCCACGAATCACGGGCAGGGGGCGGGCTTTCAATGTTGCCCGACAACGGGGGGAATCGGGCAAAGCTTCCGATTCCTGGCTCCCAGGAACTGCTTACCGAAAACCAAAAAACAAACAAAAACCGCCGTTCATAAGAAAGAAGAAAGGAAGGCTGCCAGGGAAAAGCAGCGCGGGTCATGTGAGACCCGCATTTATGATGAGGAGGGAAGTGCTAACTGCAGAAACAGACAGGAAGTTAGCCAAAACAACAAATTAGCTTCAGTGCCTCCAAGCCTTGTGTGGGCCGTTGAGTGAGTCAGAGCGAGCTGACCCTGTATTTGACCCAAATTCAGGCTGGGCCTCCTTCAGAGGCCATTATAGGAGGATGAAGACATCGGGATTACTTGTGATTGATTATGATTTATATCATGGCTGACGGAGACATTGATCACCGCACTTATTCACATGTTTTTCCCGGGACTGACTGCACGGCGCCGGAGCCAAACAGCCAGCAAGTTGTTGTTTATTTCCTGTTGGCGTCATGTTGCCGGTCCTACGTGGAGCCGTGTAAGGCGAGGAAGAGGATGAGGCAGGGGACCTGGCTGACACGCCCGGCTCGGTGAAGCAAACGCTCCATCATTTGGAGTCGGAGGTAGCATCCACAGGCAGGAGAGATGATCTGCAAAGAACCGCCGCATTTCCAAGAGAATCCATAAGTCATGTTTTGGAAACACATTGCGTCTTAATGACATTCATCTGCAGCCCCGCATGTGCATGTATAATTCACGTATCACATATATGCTAATATATAATTCATAACCCTGTAGTGTTTAATGGCTTCAGATTATTCCTGCTGTGTTGGATTAACCTTAGTGTTCCCTTAAGATTTACTGACTGAGGTAAGTGTGTGTGTCTATGAGAGAACGCAGGAGTCTGCGTTTGTGCATGTTTGAAAGTGTACGTATAACTGTGTATGTGTGTGTGTGCTTGTGTATGTATGTGTTTGCGTGTGTGTGTGTGTGTGTGTGTGTGTGTGTGTGTGTGTGTGTGTTTGAGTGTGTGTGTGTGTGTGTGTGTGTGTGTTTGTGCGTGCGTGTGTGTGTGTGTGTGCATGTGTGTCTGTGTGTTTGTGCGTGCGTGCGTGTGTGTGTGAGTGCGTGTGTGTCTGTGTGTTTGTGCGTGCGTGTGTGTGTGTGTCTGTGTGTTTGTGCGTGTGTGCGTGTGTGTCTGTGTGTCTGTGTGTTTGTGCGTGCGTGCGTGTGTGCATACTGGGTTATTCAAATAAACGTACGAGCCAGCAGAGTATCACATCAGTGGGCTCATACAAATTCATGCTTCAGGGCTCCTCGGCTCATTTCTATACCCAGAGCCCCTTTTTTCCAACTTTTTTTTTTTTCTGTTGCTTTGAGACACAGCAGTGGAGACGGACACGCGCAGCACTTACAGAACCACCGATTTAAAATGTCTGCCCCCTGGTTCCCCGGGACAGACAGGCGAGAGAGGGAGAGAGAGATGAGACTCAACAGAGAGAGAGATGTTCCACAGGCCTGGCCTTCACGTTCGCCCCTACAGACGCGTGCGTCCCAGGCCCTCTGCAGGGCAGGGCAGGCCGGGGGGCAGCGGAGTGACGGCAGGAGACAGCCAATCAGAGCCCATCAACCGACAGCCTCCCCCCGTGGTGTCTGCGCGTCTGTCTGTCCTTCCGGCCACCCGGCCATGATAAACAAGTGTCTTCCCACACGTTGGATATGTTATTTCTCCCCTCTCTCCCCCGCCTCCCCCTTCGATCTTCATTACCCCCCCTCTCTATTCTCCTCCCCCGTCACTCTGTAGCCACATCTCACCTTTTGGTATAGTTTTCTCTCTATGTTGGCCTCTGTGTGTGTGTGTGTGTGTGTGTGTCTGTGTTTCCGTCTGTATGCGCGTGCGTGGCTGTGTGTGTGTGTGTGTGTGTGTGTGTGTCTGTCTGTGCGTGTGTGTGTCTCTGTGTGTGTGTGTGTGCGTGTGTGTCTGTGTGAAGCTGTAGGGTCTAACGGGGGGGCCGTGGGGGGAAGCCGGCTGGCCAATCTGCGCTGCAGAAGATTGTGCCTCAGTGTTGTGGTTCCACGCTGCCCCGGCCTCTGCCCTTGTGTGATTGTTGGCGTGTTCAGACAATAGAAGGAAATGAATAATAAGCGAGGGCTCCAGCAGCAGTCAGGTGTTGTCGTGGTGAACGTCAGGGAGGCAGTAATGCTTTGTGGAAAAGAGGACACAGCATGCGGAAGCACTACGAACACAAACGTAGTCCGCGGATAATCAGCCGAAAAATAATGCCCTTTGAGTGGGCTACCAATCCACAGGTGCTGTGTTTGTCACTATCCTCCGTGGTGTGGATTAGAGATAAGTTATCCCTCTGATGTCATGGTAACGTGCATATCAGTAGGATATCAGGGTGTCGATTCATATTTTTGATGCCTCAAGATGCCTTAAGATCGCTTTTAACTTGGACTGTTCCTCGATGACAGAGGTCCTGTTGCTGGAAACACACACAAGTGATCTGTCCTGAGAGAACATAAGGGTCTGACTAAGGCCTGAGACGCAAACGGTCACCATGAGATGCGTATAGAATGCAGAAGTTACCTTATTACTCGGGTGAATGGAGAGGAACTTTGCAACGGAGAAGCTCCCTAAATGTGGTCTCATCCGCGTCCCTTCAGCCAGACTACTTTATAAACGCCGTGAGATATCCCAAACTGAATAAATACGGCACATATCCACAGGAAAAAAAAAAGAACGCTTTGGTTAGCTCCATCCTGAAAGCAGTTGCCTCGCTTATTTTATGAATTGTATCTACTCTAATGATTCGTGCACTTTTCAGATTATATCTTCATTGTTGAATGCACTTACTGTAAGCTGTGTTTGACTGGAGCTTCAGCCAAATAAATCTAATGTAAAAAAATGTAATGTTGTTGTAACTAAGATATAAAATATTTAGCAACAGCGATGTGAGTTTTGCATGCGTTTGTAAGGTAGCGTAGGGCTGGGGTTGGCATCCTCCACTCTGAGTCCACTGACACACTGATACCAGTGTATGTACAGTATAGGAGTTGAGTATAGTATGTATAGTATAGTGTAGTAGTATGGTATAGTATGTATAGTGTAGTATGTATAGTATTGTATGGTTTAGTATGTATAGTGAGACAGAGTATTGTATAGTGTAGTATGCATAGTAGTATAGTATTGTATAGTGTAGTATGCATAGTAGTATAGTATTGTATTTTATAGTATAGAATAGTATGTACAGGAAAGTCGTATAGGATGTATAGTTTCAAAAATGTCTCTCGGGATGCAAGTATCCATCTATCTATAGTGTAGTATGTATCGCAGCATAACTTTGGAGGACGACCTCTTTCAGGATGCTGTCTTGTTAGCTGCTAATGTATTGTGACTTGACTGGGTGGTGTTAGCTTGCTGAACTCTGGCCAGCAGGAGGATGAACTGATGACAACCTCGTGGCCGTGTGGTTAGAGAAAGTTAATGAACGGCCAATCAAAACCCAGCGTTCGCCCAGCTTGTGGTGTTAAATCCAATACTTTTTAGAAGTGGTATATATAGTCATGTTTTCTGTCTGTGTTTTGTGTAACTTTTTTCTTCTTACACATTGAAAATAACATTACTTCTCCTCTGTCTATAGAATAGGTTAATCGAATGAGATTGATTATAAATGTCATTTGTTTTGTTTTAATTAAAAAAAAAAAAGAATTATAGTCCTCCCCTATTGAGATAGAAAAGGCCAACAGCAAAATAATCATATTGTAATTGTCTGCTGTTTTAAACGGCTAATTAACAAATTGGTGGACAAGGGTAAAACAATGGAATGATACCATTCAGGATTGTCGCACCGGGGCGTTGAACGTGGTGAAGAATGAAAATGCTTTTTACGCGCGCGTCATCTCCCAGTGGCCCAGGGTGGATGCCAGGGCCTCGGCAGGTGATGACACGGCCTGCACATCAGCAGGGAAATCAGGGGCCCTCCCTGTTGATGAGACGCTGTGCAGTGAGTGGGCTCTGGAGGAGGCTCGGGGGGGCTATCTGAACATGTGTGTGTGTGTCTGTGTGTGTGTGTGTCTGTGTGTCGGTAGCATGTAGCGTTTGTAGCATGTGTGGGTATGTGGGAGAGAAGGAGGGAGCGTGTGCGTGTGTGTGTGTGTGTGTGTGTGTCCCTGCATGACGTGTGTGAACCTTAAGACTGTACCCTGCAGAACCAAAGTCCCATGTGTCCAGCGGGGCCTGTAAGATGAGGCCCTCATCGTTACCAGAGGTAAACAGTGTTTAGCGCGGGCTCCAGTACAACCACGTTAAAGGTGCAGATTGAATCCTCGCTGCCGTGGTCGGGAGGATCTGCTAATTGGCTGCCAATCGGCCTTTCTCAGTGAAGTTAAGGACCGCCGTGTTGTTTCCATCGACTTCCTACGCCCGCCGCGGGACAGAACGAGACGCGCACAACAAACTGGCCGGCCAGTCGGCCTAATGGGCCCAAATAAACGGAGGGCGCGGAGGTCTGTGATTCGCAGACACACTCGTGGAATTATAATGAGTGACACAGAACTAAAAAGGTTCTGCGAGGCATTAAAAGTTAAGGCAAACAAGAACA
>JAXIVH010000026.1:450900-460900 GCA_036785325.1 Urophycis tenuis | reverse complement strand
TTGGCATCCCTCTGGACGCACCATATCAGGCCTGAATGCAAACTGTGTGTAGTGCTGCACGGACCTGAGCCTTCAGTTTGGGATTGGTGTTCCCCTAAGGGTAGCTGTGTGGCCATGCACTACATTCTGTATGTTATTAGATTAGATTAGATTAGATTAGATTAGATTAGATTAGATTCAACTTTATTGTCATTGTGCAGAGTACAAGTACAGGGACAACGAAATACAGTTGGCGTTCTAACCAGAAGTGCAAATGAGCGATTAAGGTGCAGGTTGAAATGCAGAAATGCAGAATAAGGTGCAAAATTTAAAAGTGACAGTGGTTATTAAAATGACGGTAATTATAGGTAGTTAACAAAGTGACAAACAGTGCAGATGGAGGTAGTGATCATCGAGGTATTAAACGGTTACTCACAGTGGCATAACATGCAAGTGAAAAGTGTAAAGTGTAAACAGTATACAATGTGCAAAAAAAGTAGTGCAAATAGAAGTAAGTGTGCAGGTGGTGCAGTAGTGCTCTAGTGCAGTATAACAGAATAACAGAATGGGTACAACAGATGAGTATGGGTTGTATGGGTATGGGAGTGGGGGGTGCAATGGCAGTTATCATGGATGTGTGTGTGCATGCATGTTTGTTGATGTGTGTAATTTGGGCATGTTATGTGTGTGTGTGTGTCTCCCCCCCCCCCCCCTTGCCCTTGTTGGTTTGCTCTGGTGCTTGCTGTAAGGTCGCGTGCCCACACAGAGGTCACGGCACCAGGCACCGTTAGCATATCGCAGCTCCACAGGGAGCTAATGTTCCGTGATAAGGTCGCCACACGTTTCTGTAAAAGCACTCAGGGGCAGCGACTGTGATAAAGTCAGGCTTCCACCTGACGTCTGTCCGTCCATCTGCCTGCCTGGTTGCGTTTGTGTCTGCCACGTCTTCCAGAGCACAGACAGACAGACTGACATAGAAACAGACTGCCAGCCAGCCAGCCTGTCTGTCTGTCTGTCTGTCTGTATGTACGCCTTTTTCTGCATGTTCGCCCCCGTCCGTCTCTCTGTTTGTTTGTGTCTGTTTGTCTGTCCATCTGTATGTCCATCGCTCTGTGTTGGGATCTGTATGTCTGTCCCTCTGTCTCTGTTTGTCTTCCTGTTTGGGTGGCTGTCTGTCTGCATGCCTGTTACAAAGTGGACGCGGAGGTTAAGTGTAAACATAATTGTCCGGAATGGATGCCTTTAATGATATTGGTGCAGAACACAAACCTGGCCGTGGTGTGTTTTAGTGTAAGGGGGACCTTCTGTCAGGGAGGGTGATAAAATGGGAGAGATTGTCAGACAGAGAGATTTAGCCAGGGAGAGTCTGACAGAGAGCCACAACAAAAGCTGAACAATTACAGTGGTAAAGCCTTTTGCTTTCTGAAGTAAAGGTTAGCAGGTTTATCTTCTGACAAATAGACTTCAAAGAAAAGAAAGATTAAACATACCTTTTTTGGGAATTCTATAAAAGCATATGTGCGCGCGCGTGTGTGTGTGTGTGTGTGTGTGTGTGTGTGTGTGTGTGTATGTGTGTGTGTGTGTGTGTGTGTGTGTGTGTGTGTGTGTGTGTGTGTGTGTGTGTGTGTGTGTGAGAGAGAGCCTGCGTGAGCATCAGAAGGAGCATCCTCTGCTCGTTTTGGTTTGGCGAGGTCCTGTATATCCTAGCGCCACAGCTCCCCCTTCAGGCGTAAATAAGAACTACACATAACAACACAATGCAACGGCGCCAACGTGTCTCGGCAGTATGTATAAAGTGGATATGAGCGCCTGTACGAGAGAGTGAAGGAAAGATAAAAAAGAGTATTCATGTACTTGTTTTCCACCAGTCAACTTCTCAAAAGGCAAATCAGCCCAGTTTGAACTTTGAAGCTACAAACTCTATTTCATTGAAAGCTGAAGGCGCTGTAGTTTGGTGTGGGTACCAAACTACGTCTGGCACCTCAAAACAATGTTGTCCTGAGGAAGCGTGTGATGCAATTGTATAGACACTGGGGCCGGGCCGCTCATGGGTATAACGCGGCCCAGCAGTCATGGGAACCCAGCGCCTGTTTGATCACAGGAATGGTCCCTTTTTTTTTTTCATTAAAAAACGAACATAAGACCAAAGGGTGCATGGAAGACGCCTTACTGCATACCTTAATCCTTGTTTTCTTCTGTGTGTGTGTATGTGTGTGTGTGTGTGCGTGTGTGTGTGTGTGTGTGTGCGTGTGTGCGTGTGCGTGTGTGTGTGTGTGTGTGCGTGTGCGTGTGTGTGCGTGTGTGTGTGTGTGTGTGTGTGTGCGTGCGTGTGTGTGTGTCTGTGTGTTTGTTTTACAGCTGGCTACCTGGGACCCGGTCCACGGTCTGAACGGCACGCTGTCGGACAGGAAGCTGGAGAACAACATGCGGGGGGTGGTCCTCCGCGTGGTCACCGTGCTGGTGAGTACTCCCACCCCCACCGCCCAGTGCCCCGCGGCCCCGCGGCGCATGTTCTCGTTAGCCGCGCCGCGCATTCTCGTTAGCCGGGCCGCGCGTTCTCGTTAGCCGCACTAACGGCTAACGCCCGGAAAGGTTCCGCGTCCCTGAAATGTCCCGAGACAAACCCAGTGGGTTTTTTTTTTTTTTTTTTCCCCGGGAGGGAGGATTTGAAACGGAGCACATTTGTCGCACATAATGTTCCCTCCATCCCTGCCGCTGTCTGCCTCGGACGCGGCGTCTCTTTAATGAATTATTTCGCACGGCACTCAATCAAACGCAGCGTCATTACCGAGCATTATCTAACGCATGGCAAAGTGGCAGCGCCCATGTCTGCGTGGATGCAGGACACCGGAGGAGCGCGACCCTCCGAGGTGAACCAGGGCCGAGTTCATCTGTACCGGCACCGGGGGGCACGGGAACAATCTCAAAGTATAGATCTCCCCCTGAAGAATAAAGCAGTCTGTGTGTGAGATGGGGGATACAGGTACAGGTCAGGACATAGGGGCCCCAGACAGGACACGTGTTGCCCTCCTGTTGCTCCGTGTCAACGCTGGCGAAGAACAACCAAACTATAAATGAAAACAAGATCATCTCCCTCACAAGCCAGGCTGTAATCTCATTAGTGTGTGTTTCAGGGACGGGGGAAGGAAGGGGTGGAGATGTGTGAACTGGAGTGAGGCACCGGCTCCCACTGTCTCGCCCACTGCATCCATTTGAGTGACTCTCACGAGTGCATTAAAGGTTCACGCTGGTTAATTCTTCATATCCGTCTCTTTGAGGAGAAAGGCACTGAAATTAGAGACACTGCAGAGATTTATCCCAGAAGAGGTCGAGTGCAGATATTTTACAGATAGAGAGAAGATATATAGAGGTAAAACAGAGATAGAGAGTAGATATATTACAGTTACAGAGTAGATCTATTAGATATAGAGAGAGGAGATAGAGGGAAGTTATATTACAGATAGAGAGCATGTATATGGTAAAAAAGGAGATGGAGAGTAGATAGGTATATTACAGATAGAGAGAAGATATATTACAGATAGAGCGCAGGTATATCACAGATCGAGAGCTGATACATTAAAGATAGAGAGAAGAGAGAGAGAGAGAGCAAGTATATCACAGATAGAGTAGACAGAGCAAACATAGTACAGATAGAGAGAAGGGAAAGAGCAGATATATTACAGATAGAGAGAAGTTTATATATAAAGAAGAAATATGAGACCAAGAAGATACATTAGATTTACAGTATATGTGTAGGAAATGGTGCAGATATTGAAATACAGACAGCCAAGGCTGAGAAGATATATTCAAGATAGATAACATATCGCAGAAATAGACAGTAGGGACAGAGAAAAGATGGTGGAGAGGTCTATTTGGGTTTGGTTTTGTGGACATCTGTTTGATTGCTTATCATTTCAAACACACATGACTCTTTTTGTATATTTGGTTTTCATTTAAGGTGTCTATAAAAAGTGTGTCTATAAAAAGCATTAGTCATTGTTAATTAGTAGTAGTTAATAATTATGACTTGACTCATCTGTCCCTCATTAACTCCAGCAGTCTCTCTCTGACGCTGCGGTCAATGTGTGCGTGTGAGTGTGAGTGTGTGTGTGTGTGTGTGTGCGTGTGCATGAATATGCGTGTGTATGTGGATGTGTGTGGAAGTGTGTTCCTGCGGTGTGTGCCCATGCCGAGGTCTCCTCCTCTGTGGAGTTTCTCTGGAGCAGCTCTCTGCCGCCTCCGTGGAATATAACGTTCTGTGTTTGTAACGATCGTCAGAAGCGGCTGCTCACGCCTGCTTCAGATGTCTTGTTACAGCAGCCTTTAGAGAGCATCTCTCTTCCAGGGTCTCCCCCCCCACCATCGTGTGTGCTTGCTCTCGGGTGCTCGCTCTCCATGCCACAAAGTGCCGGAGAGCGTGCACGTGGATGTCACGTGCACTCCCATTACAAATTCGCTGGGGCGCTTGTGAGGGTAGCAAAAAAAAATACCACTAAGCATTAATACGTGAACGTTCGATCCAGCCATCAGCCAGATTGTTGCCCATTGCATATTTATCGATTGGTTAATTGGCAATGAAATCACTGGGCTGTTAGGGCCAATAACTCTAAGCCATTGATTTTGAGGGGCCCGGGGCATTGATTGGTTAAACAGATGATACCCAGTTCCCCTGCCTGTCCATTATGTGCTCATGGCTGAACACGAGGCCGTGGAATAGATGGGGCTGTCTCCAGGCTGTGGTCCTGCTCCTTGACTTTGAGCTTCTCCGTGCATCTTTTGGCTGTGGAGAGATTAGAGTTAAGATCCTTTGTTTATACTTCCTGGTCATTTAGTGTCTAAAGATGTGCTGGTCTCGGGTCCCGGGGCTTAGGAGGGTTTTTGCGCCGAGGCGAGAGGCGCCGAGTCGAAAGGCGCGCTGCAGCACTTCGCCTGGCCGGTGATCGACTGGGTAATGGGCAATTCTGATTGGCTGAGTGTGGGCAATTTGAATTGATTCAATGTAAGACACGTTAAATTGGAGTCCTCATGGCTTAACTTTGTTTTGTTGATTTGCAAGAATCTACCATGTGTTGAATACACAAACGTGGACATGTGGACGTCAGTCTTCCTGGTCTTCTTTACCCAAACGTGGACATGTGGACGTCAGTCTTTCTGGTCTTTACCACCCAAACATGGACATGTGGACATCAGTCTTTCTGGTCTTTACCACCCAAACATGGACTTTCCTATAGGTGATATATGGTTTTTACTATAGGTGCAATATGGCAAAGTGCAGAAGAGCAGCATGGAGATACATATGCATGTAAACATGTAAGAAGTCGTGCATATAAAGAGCACGGTACAGAAATTGAGTTTAAATTATGTTAACATTCAGTTGGTCTTTTTGGGTGCCCGGGTTGTCATGTTTATGGCATTGTCTTTGGTGAGTTCAATAGTCTGATGGCCTGAGGGAAAAAGCTTCTGCTGAATCTAGTAGTCCTGCCTTGCTGTGCCTTTTTGACTAGGGACATGGTGTTGGTGGTCCACGTCAGGTCATCTGTGATATGCACCCCCAACATCAGACGTCAGTCTTCCTGGTCTTTACCACCCAAACATGGACATGTGGACATCAGTCTTCCTGGTCATTACTACCCAAACATGGACATGTGGACATCAGTCTTCCTGGTCTTCACCACCCTAACATGGACATGTGGGCGTCAGTGGTGGACAACCAAGTGCTAACAAGGAGCTGAGCTATATCTACTTTCGATGCCCCTTCGCTGTTATTCTGACTCCCATCAATGCCAACCAGGGAGGATTTCTTTGGCGTAATAACCAATAATAATAACAATATCTCAAGGCAAACGCGGCCCACGTTAGTCTAACCACTGCACCCCAATGTCCCCCCCCCCCCCCTCACCGCAAATCTGCACGGTGCATTCACAGTCCCACCATGACGGCCAAACAGCTGGGCACACATCTTCATCATCTGGGGTGGGGCGAGGCGGAGAGGGGGAGGAAAAGCGGGAGACGGAGGGGGTGAGAGATGGGGAGAGACTGTGTGGCGATGCTGGCTGCGGCCAGAACTCATCTGTATGCGTTTGAAATGAAGGCGTGTGCGCAGGCAGACAGGCGGGAACCCGGAGTGAAACAAACAGGGTTCACTGGGGGGAGAACCTTTCACGGCCGCACATTTCAGGGAGGGCAAAGGGTGCACCTTTCAAAAAACACACTTTGCGCTCGCAAAGAAAATGACGGCAGAGGAATGCGCGGACAAAAGCGCGGGGAATGTACCTCCAGATGAAATGAAACGCGGAGGAATGGAGGGCTTCAGTGTTTCGCTTCACAGAAAGTGTCTTCATCTGGCCGCATGCTGCATGGACCACTTAGCATCCACCCCCTCCTGAGCCCTCACACACACACACACACACACACACACACACACACACATAAACACACGCATACACGCACACACACACACACACACACACATAAACACACGCATACACACACACACACATACACACACACACACATACACATACACACACACACACACACACACACACACACATACACACACACACACACACACACACACACACACACACACACACACACACACACACACACACACACTCGCAGCAGGCTCCCACACGTGCCCGGGTGGTGTGTACTTACAGGCCCGGGCGTGGGAAGTCTGTGTGTGTGTGTGTGTGTGTGTGTGTGTGTGTGTGTGCGTGTGTTTATGTGTGTGTGTGTGTGTGTGTGTGTGTGTGTGTGTTTTGTGTGTTTGTGTTGATTTGTGAGTGTGTGTGTGTGTGTGTGAATGCGCATGGAGCATTTGATGTGTGTGTTTGTGTGTGGGTGAGTTTGTGGGTGAGTGTGGTTCCCTGGACCAGACTCAGGGTAAATGGAGGTAATCAAAAGGTAATCAATGTAACACAGGAGGACCCCACAAAGAAGGAGGGGGGGTGGGGCAGGAAATGAGAAAGAAAGAACCGGTGAAGGAGTCTGAGCTCTTGGTTCCATACGTTCCGACACCAGAGCTGAGAGCCGGAGAACGTTTCAGAGTCAACATCGTTACGACGTATGCGTGATTTGAAATGTAAGAGACTAAGTATTGACACACGTGTTGCACACCTGTCGAGGCGCGTTGCAGCCGTGGGTTCGGTGAAGCCGTGACGTGGGCACACACACGCACACACACACTCATAGACACACGCACACACACACACACACGCACGCACGCACACACACACACAGACACGCACACACGCACACACGCACACACTCACAGACACACACACACACTCACAGACACACACGGACACACACACACACGCACATACTCACAGACAAACACACACACACGCACACACACACAGGCACACGCACACACACGCACACACTCACAGACACACTCACACACTCACAGACACACACACACATGCACACACACACGCACACACTCACAGACACACGTACACACACACACACACACACACACACACACCTACACACTCACAGACACACACACACACTCACACATGCACACTCACGCACACACACACATGCACACGCGAGCCGACGCGGGGCGTTCTCTCACTGGCGCCGTTCTCTTTGGGGCCTCTCCAAACTCAACAGTGCACAGTTGTTTTATTGGTTGGCATTTGAAATGCCTGGAACCCAAGAACCCCTGAAAATCTAATTTTGTCCCAACCTCGCGCGCTATTGGACTTTTCGCTATTAGGAACAGCAACACTGACGGAACAGGTCTGATCATGTCCCAGTGAAAAGGTGTGTGCGTGTGTGTGTGTGTGTCTGTGTGTCTGCGCAGGTGTTTGCGCGTGCGTGTGTTGTAGAGTGGGTGTCCTCGCTCGTCATTGATGGATGCTACTGTCCAGACTTGGCCTTGGCATGCAAGTCCACATGTAGCCTAATAGCTTATTGAGCGGTAGGAACTAGCAAGGATTAGAGACCGCCAAGTGAATGCATGGCACTCAGCTTCGCTATGTGTTGCTGAGTCTGGTATGTGTGTGTGTGTGTGTCTGTCTGTGTGCGTGCGTGCGTGTGCGCGAGGTCTTATGCGCTTAATTTGCAACTGCCATCCAGTCAATAATGCACACACAGGACGTCATAAATCTGCGGGGTGGATAGACCCTGGAACAGGGTTTTGTTCGAGAGGCGAGGGAAGCGTGGAGAGATGCAGACAGTGACCAGCAGTGAGAAGGACAGGAGCGATTACTGTACCTGATGTTGTACTTGTGATGCCGCTCGTCTCGATGGTCCTCACAGCAGGCTGCAATGCATCATGGTGCTCAGTCCTCTCACGGTTACGAACGGAAGCATCGTTGATGAATGTTTGTTTAATTGATTTTTCAGTCAATTGACTGGTTTATCGACTGATTGACCTTTGCTTTGTAGGAGGAGCCATTTGTGATGGTGTCAGAGAACGTTCTGGGGAAACCCAAGAAGTACCAGGGGTTCTCCATCGACGTCCTGGACGCACTGGCCAACTACCTGGGGTTCAAGTACGAGATCTACGTGGCCCCGGACCACAAGTACGGCAGCCTGCAGCCTGACGGCCTGTGGAACGGCCTGATCGGGGAGCTGGTCTTCAAGGTGAGGACGCAGCAAGCCCTTCAGTTGCACTGAGAAAACACAAACGCTATAAGAAACACAGTGATGCAGAAAACCTGAGGACAAGACTGCTCTTCAGATCTGTGAACAATGTAGGACACAAACTACTTATCAACGAGCACGTAAACAGTGCTTTTCAAGTATTGTCGCAGCAGTTTAGCACAACTGAATGCCCTCGATGTATTACATGTGTGGAACTCATTTTGAGCCTTTGTACCTTTAACCACATTTGTATTCAGTTTGTCTATTTCATTACTGCAATGAATTCCAAATCTTTCAGTAAAACATGTACCATTGCCCAGAAGCCATAAAGACAAATTAAAGTGAATGTGACACTATGCAGTATGTGAAGAATGTGAAATATGTACGTCTCTGAAATTGTATGCATCTGTAAGCAGAAGTATGTTGGTATGGCATGGGACCAAGCAATGCCATTCATCCCATCATATATCCACCACATACAAATAAATACAAACATGTTTCATTCCGTGAACGTGACACGCGAGTAAAACAAACACGTGTCTGTTTTCTGGTTCTGACCCAAAGTTGGCCCGTGGACGTCCATCTTGTTTGAGAGGGCAATCTTGTAGCAATCTCCGCACACACAATGAAGCTCTCTTGAAACCAATGTTTCTCGTTGAGTACCCCCCTGCTGTTAATGTGGCCGCTTGAGTCTTGGGAGCGGCTCTCCTCGCTCTCTCCCTCTACACTGCTGTCTCTCTGGAGGCCAGCGTATCATTTGCTGGATACAAGATGGAACACTAATACTGGAGGCTATAATGTACTGTTTTTGCTATCCTTCATATCACTGCGATTCACGTTTAATGGAACTCAGGACGGGCTGCGGGCCTGGAGACTCGCGCCCTTGAATGCAGCCATGCAGGACCACGAGTCCGGCGCTTGAAACACACCACAATCAAAATGGTGGTGTGTTTACTTTATAGGCTGCCCGTGCAAAAGAAAAACAACTGCAAAATTCAACTGAAAAGTAACAAATAGTGTATATTTCTACTTGTAAATTGTAATGTCAAATGTCAAAAACATTTTAAATATTTGAAAATATTAGCAAATAATCAAACTTTGACAATATTTGGAATATCTCCCATTTGAAAACGACCACAACATCCCTGTACTTGAACGCCTCTCCCCCCCCCCCCCCCCCTGTGTGCCCCCCCCCCCCCCCCCAGCGAGCCGACGTGGGCCTGTCGGCGGTCACCATCACCCCGGAGCGCGAGGGCGCGGTGGACTTCACCACGCGCTACACCGACTACTCGGTGGGCGTGCTGCTGCGCAAGGCGGAGCGCACCGTGGACATGTTCGCCTGCCTGGCGCCCTTCGACCTCTCGCTGTGGGCCAGCATCGCCGGCACCGTGCTGCTGGTGGGCGTGCTGGTCTACCT
>JAXIVH010000026.1:420900-445900 GCA_036785325.1 Urophycis tenuis | reverse complement strand
CACTCTCGTTGTATCTCTCTCTCCCTTTTTAACGCCTAAGCGCTGATATTCCAGTCATATTTTTACATCCTGAATTCCACCCGTGCCTCCACAGTACACAGTCCTTCAGGTGTCTCTGTCTCTATAAGACGATGGCTCCACACACGTGCACATGCAAGACAGGACAACCATTTTGGACGTGGCCATTAAAGGGCACATTGAAAGAATGCATCGCACCGAAATACGTGTGGTTTGCATCGTTTGCATGCAGCCGGACGGCGGCCAGTCCGACGCGTCCCACTGTCTCTCCCAGGCAGGCGTCTCTCCCTGGTCTCTCCACCTCCCCTCATTAATTCACTCCTCATTTCGTTCACTCTGTTGTGGCAAACTGCTGAGAAGCCATTCCCTTTGATACAATCTCTCTTTCAATCCCCCCTTCTCTCTGTTTAATTATTTCTCTCCCTCACACACGCACTCTCTCTCTCTCTACTGTGCTACGCTACACTCCATCTTCCTCCCCCCTCCTCCCTTCCTCCACTCCTCTCGTTTCCTTCCCTTCCATTCGTCCTCTTCTCACTGTGGTGCCAGGCCAGTTCCTCTCTCTCCCTCTCTCCATCTATCTCTCTCTCTTTCTCTCTCTCTCTCTCTCTCGCTCTCTCTCTCTCCCGCTCTCTCCATCTAGCTCTCTCTCTCTCTGTCATGCCCCACCCTGCCACAGTTGAGATCTTGTGTTGTGGCTCGGAGGGTGGATGGATGAATGGATGGAGGGTAGAAGTGGTTCATTCCACATTCCTGTGTTCCAGCAGAGCTGACCTTCATTATGTTCCAGCGCCATGACAACCATTGTTATGGCAATTCCTTTCTGACTCTGTTTGTTATATTTGTGGCTTGTGCGTGTGTAAAATCAAGGGAATACATTACACAGAGATGTGACTCCCACTGAAATTCACACATATGCAGGCGCGCACGCACACACACACACACACACACACACACACACACACACAAGCAATTGTGACCCAGTGACTGTGGCTACACATCCTAATAACAACACTGATAGTAATAAGCCACTGAATCCATCCAAGACATGCTATTTCACTTACATTTAATACATGAAACAGAGATATACGGGAAGAACGAGCAAGAGGGAAACACAGAAAGTAAATGTGTCTGTTTTTAATTTGAATACCCGAGCCCTCATTAGAAAGGTTTCCCTGGTCCTTTCATCAAGCTGAGAACACCACTCTGGCTGAGTGCGCCCGGGGGATTAGTTCAGTCCTGGTTGGAAGTAAGATCTGGAGCCAGACCCAGCCAGGGATGGAGTGAAGTCATAAGGGTAGCGCAGTGTCATTGATTGAATTGTAAGTCTGCACCTCAGTTCTGTGATGTGCAGACTGCCTCCACCCCAGTACACAGACTGTCTGGAAGAGGAAAGGAAATCTATTGGCGATGAAGTGAAAGTGCCAGATTTCATGACTCAAAATAGCTGCTTTGAGAAGGAACCACGATGAAATCCATCAGGGCGGGCAATGTGTGCAAATACTCCACTTATGTGTCGTGCAGACTTTGAAAACCGAAAAAAACTCTGGGATGCTGAGTGTCTCATTGTGTCGCGAGCTTCTCTCCAGCTGCCGCGGGCCTCGGCGCAGACAGAGGAAGGCTTGACATGATGCGAGTACACCATGATAATAGCTTCCATGTTTGGTTGGCTCCGCGTCCCCCACCACCAGCCAGCCCCACCACCAGCCAGCCCCACCACCAGCCAGCCCCATCACCAGCCAGCCCCACCACCAGCCAGCCCCACCACCAGCCAGCCCCACCACCAGCCAGCCCCACCACCGGTGAGCCCCACCACCAGCCAGCCCCATCACCAGCCAGCCCCACCACCAGCCAGCCCCACCACCAGCGAGCCCCACCACCAGCAAGCCCCACCACCAGTGAGCCCCACCACCAGCCAGCCCCACTACCAGCGAGCCCCACCACCAGCCAGCCCCACCAGCAGCGTCCCCCCACCAGCCAGCCCCACCACCAGCGAGCCCCACCACCAGCTAGCCCCACTACCAGCCAGCCCCACCACCAGTGAGCCCCACCACCAGTGAGCCCCACCACAATCCAGCCCCACCACCAGCCAGCCCCACCAACAGCCAGCCCCACCACCAGTGAGCCCCACCACCAGCCAGCCCCACCAACAGCCAGCCCCCCCAACAGCCAGCCCCACCACCAGCCAGCCCCACCACCAGCCAGCCCCACTACCAGCCAGCCCCACCACCAGTGAGCCCCACCACCATCCAGCCCCACCACCAGCCAGCCCCACCACCAGTGAGCCCCACCACCAGCCAGCCCCACCACCAGCCAGCCCCACCACCAGCCAGCCCCACCACCAGAGAGCCCCACCACCAGAGAGCCCCACCACCAGCCAGCCCCACCACCAGCCAGCCCCACCACCAGTGAGCCCCACCACCATCCAGCCCCACCACCAGCCAGCCCCACCACTAGCCAGCCCCCCCAACAGCCAGCCCCACCACCAGTGAGACCCACCACCAGCCAGCCCCACCACCAGCCAGCCCCACCACCAGCCAGCCCCACCACCAGCGAGCCCCACCACCAGCCAGCCCCACCACCAGTCAGCCCCACCAGCAGCCAGCCCCACCACCAGTGAGCCCCACCACCAGCCAGCCCCACCACCAGCCAGCCCCCCCACCAGCCAGCCCCACTACCAGCCAGCCCCACTACCAGCCAGCCCCACCAAGGCCCTCCCGTGCGGCTCGCCATCGATGCCTCGCTTATAATTGCCCCACTTAATGTTCGCTCCTGCTGGTTTAGTCACACAAACATAACATGTCTCCTGCTGTTTGACTAAAGCAAATGTCACACTGTCGCCAGTGATGTTGGCAGTGGAGAGCCGGGGAGAGAAAGTGAGAGACTGACTGATGGAGAGAAGGGCATTTCTATTTTCAAAAGCAGGTTCATGTTAACGTTGACACCGCCGTTGCCAAACACAGAAATGTTTTGCTGTTCATGGAGAGTTCATGTATTCATGTAAAGTTTGGAATGCATCCACGACAGAATGACTTGCGACAACAGGGCTGGTTGATATCCATACCGCTATGTTAGATGGACAGCTCTGAGATTTGTTTGTTACGCAATCAAAATAAATGGATACATGCATTACTTCATTCATCAAAAGAGATGATGCCAACATAATCTCCATCTCTTGCCTAGACTTCACCCGTACAATGTTTCATTTTCTTGACGTATTAACCCTTCGCCAAGTCAGACGTCACCTCATCACAAATCAAAATAAATGGATTCACGAATTACTTCATTCATTAAAAGAGACGATGTCAACATAATCTCCAACTCTTGCACAGACTTCATCTGCATGGTTCATTTTCGTGGACGTATTAACTCCTCACCGAGTCAGACGTCACCGCGACAGCACTCGGTCACCCCGTGACACCAAACCAAGGGCATTGAATCCAAACACCGAGCGCAGTCTGTCGGGCCACGAAGAAAGAGGGAGACAGCCGCGTTCCCGGGCGTGGACTGAAGGGCTGTGAAGCAGTAATTAGTGAAGGGAGATAAAGCAGCGGCAAGGCCCAGAGTCATGGATACCTTGTTAAAGGCCCGCGCCCCTCTGCTCACTCAACGGAACGTAATAATGATGAATGAAGGCAGTGCGGGATGGGATATGTGGGGGCATATTAGCAAGCCAGACTATGCGCTCGTGCACTGTGGGGGTGGAAAAAGAAGTACGATCTTGCTCTGAACTTTTCCATCACACCGAGCCGCACCAGCTGAACAGTTGCTCTGTTTGATCCCAATCTCCGCCGCGTCGTCCTTTGGCGTGACGCGCCGGCTCTCATGGGGGCGCTGCTGTGTCCGACGGCAACCAATGAGAAGAGGAGAAAAAGAAGATGCTGGGATGACCCGCCCCTGCCCCCCCCCCCTGTGAAGCCCGTCATGTGGAAACACACCACTGGGTGGCGTGCCACCTCATCAACACATGTCCCCCCCCCCCCGCTCATGGGGTGTCTGTCAACCCTGGCGGTCACACACCGACACCCGTGTAATGCGCGTGTGCGTTGCTCAGCGGCCGCGCGGCAACGGGGCCGGCGGCAGGTTGTCAGGCAGGAAGTGCCGACAATTCCGCGTGTCGGCTCGAGGTCCCGACCCGTAGTGGCGTTGTGTTCTCGTTTGTTTTGGTGTTCTCCTTTACTTTGGTCTCGTCGGGCATCAGAGCGCGCGCCTCAAAGGTGGCGTTATCACGGTCTCAGAAGACGTGACGAGGGCAGTGCAAAAAGTTGTACTTTTCTCAGCCTCCTCCTCTTCTTCCTCCTCCCCTGCGTGCCGCAGACTCTTGAGTGACTTCCTGTCTGCTTTTGTGTTCTGCGTGTGAACACCCCAAGTGAGGGCTTTGAGTCCCGCGGGGGCGGCGCTCAGACTGTATGCCCTCCTCACGGTGTCGTAAGAGGCTTTGCATAAAATCCTCCGCCCACCCGATGGCAATCACCGTTTTTTACTTCTCAGATGAGTGGAGCCCGACGAGTCGTGGGGGGAAAGCCGCTGTTTGGGTGAACAGCGGTGATTGTTGTGGTCCCACGCCGGCCAATTTGTTGGACGTTAGCTGATGCGTTTCTCATTTGTGCCATTTCCTCTCCCACCCCCCCCCCCCTGAGGCGCGGGCGCCACGCGGGGGATGGTCTCGCTCTCCCGCGGACGGCGTGGCGTCCGAGGCGGGGGCCGGAGGATCAGCACCTCCCGTTCCGCCGGCTCTCATTAAGCGACAGCGAGGACAGACGTTAGCGGGGAGCGGAAAAGCCTTAATGCTCCCCCTTCATCGGCACGTTGGGAAACCCTGCCACGTTAGGGGGCATATTAGCAAGGAGAATGGATGACGCCGCAAAATGTGTACAGGAAAAGTGTGCGTGTGTGTGTGTGTGTGTGTGTGTCCTTCCATGTGATAATGATGGAGATTAGGGGATGAAAAAGCGCGGAATAATTCTCCTGTAGTATTCGGCGGATGGAAGTGTTGCCTGCGACTTTAAAACTAAAGTGGTGTTGTGTTGTGTCTGAACTTCTACCTGACCGCGATCGATTGTCACTGCTGTTTACGCTGGCCTCCCAGAGAGAGGTGATGGGTGACTGAGTACTCCTGGAGTTCAATTAGAGCATGCAGGCCAACGGTAATACTCTGCTAATCTGTGGGAAAAAAAAATGGCCTGGAAATCCACAGGAGGATATGCCGTGTGAAGAGACAGGAAAGCCGCGGGAGTTTCTCACTTTGCGAAAGTTCTTGCATCCCCGCGTTTTAGTGCGAGGCTGAAGCAAAACCTATTTGCTAAATTTTTGCTTTCACTATTTATTGCCGCTCAATATGTTCTGTGCTTTCGTGCTTATTTAATTTTGAGCTACCAAACGCTATAAAGGGTTTTTGCAGCTTGACGTGCTTGGAAAAGCGCTGCAGTTAAAAACTGCCACGTCTCTGCTCGTGAGTTATGTTCTTCACCGCCTGCCAAAACGCTGAACAAAACAGTCCATCACCAGCAGCTTGCTGTCAATAGCAATAAAAAAATGAATGCTTCCCACCAAATCACATAAACAATAATTTTGTTGTAAGGAGTGTATTATTATCAATTTACTGAATACACTTGGTAATTAGTTAGTATACAGAATAGGCACAACTAGTGCATGCTGGGTAAATATATGAACAATAAAACCCTCCATAATTCAAAACACAAACATCAGAAATGATTGTTTTCAATCAAACTGGTCAATGAAAAAAAGTTTAAAAAAAAAAAATTAATTTAAAAAAAAGCTAATAACTTTCAGCTTCTAGTTAACCAGACACACAGGTACTTTCTCCTCAGCGTACTTACAACTGAACTTAAAATATTGTGACATCATGACTACTGATTGTGAGCGGCGCTGTCACTGCCACATTGTGCTGTAATTGGACGTCTTCGGGGCGGAGGAAGTGGAACGGCAGAGACAGGAAGCCTGAGCGCGGGGCAGGGGGAAGGGGAGCCGACAACACAAAGGGAGCAGCGAGCGAACACTGAGCGCTGAGCCCAGGACTGAGAAACAGGCGAGGGCACGGCGGAGCCGGACCAGGTGTCGAGGAAGGGCGTGAGAGAGGCGCCCGGGTGAGTTCCCTTCAGGTGCTGGAGGTGGGGAGACAGAACCGGTGATCGATGCGTGTTTGGCTCCCGACACGCACAGCGTGGGATGAATGGTGGCGTGTTGTTGGTCTCTCTCACTGTGAGTGTGTTGGTTCATCTCACTGTGAGTGTGTTGGTTCATCTCACTGTGAGTGTGCGAGTGCGTGCGTGTTTGTGTTCCACCATGTGTGTATTTTTTTGCTCACTGGCGCACATACACACACCGTAATGAGTTGACAGTTATGATTGATTTATCTGAAGATCAACTTAATGAGCTTTAAAGCTGTCCTTCGTGGTGTGAGGAAAACTGAGAGAGAGAGAGAGACATAGAGATGGGGAGAGAATGAGCTAGAGAGGGGGGGAGATAGCGGGGGAGGGAGGGAGAGAGGGAGAGAGAGTGCCGAGATGTGCAACAGTGACAGGAACAGGTGAAAGAGAAATAAAAAAGTATGAGAGACAGACAAAGAATGTTGAAGCGAGAGAGGGAGAGGGGCAGAGAGCGAGAGAGAGTGACACAGAAAAACAGACAGGCGGAGATGACAGTACAGAGATTTGAAATATTGAGAATGACATCATTTAAATTGAATATGGGCAACTCAAACACACTCACCATCAAGTGAAGCATGCACACTCACTTGCACACACACACACACAAACACACACACACTGTCACACACACACACACACACACACACACACACACTCACACTCACACTCACACACACAATTACCGTGCCCTGGCGTGGTGAAAATCGCTGAACGGCTAAATTCATGTGCATGCATGTGCATATGTGGATGTTTCTTGTGTGCTTCTTTTAAGTTGATTTCCACGAAGGAAGTAAAAACGATCACAGGAATGCTTAACTTTTTACTTAGCACTTTTTTTACAGTGATTATATATATTACATATAGTAATATATTATACTGTATATTGCTCAGAATGATGAAAATTGAAATTAATCATCACTCACACACAAGGCACGCCCACCAGGAAGAGGAAAACTGTGATGTCAACACTTTACATCTTCACTTGTTGATCACTTGTTGATCACCGGCCTGAACCAAGTCATCGCACGAGGCTGGGAACAACAAATGACAAACAAATGTTCTCACTCTTAGAACATGTGCGACTTATGTTGACGAGCAGTCAGTTCTGTTGTGTTGGACATCTTGTGGCCTTTGGAAACACATGTTCCATGTGTGTTCGTCCAGACGGTAGACACCATGGAGAACGTATTGCCCGAGGCCCTGTCCTCAAGCCCTGTCCTCAAGCCCTGTCCTCAAGCCCTGTCCTCAAGCCTTGTCCTCAAGCCCTGTCCTCAAGCCCTGTCCTCAAGCCTTGTCCTCAAGCCCTGTCCTCAAGCCCTGTCCTCAAGCCCTGTCCTCAAGCCTGCTGGGAGCAACAAGCTGGGCCCCTGGTAGCTGGGCCTCTGGTCGCTGGGCCCCTGGTAGCTGGGCCCCTGGTAGCTGGACCCCTGGCCGCTGGGCCTCTGGTTGCTGGGCCCCTGGTAGCTGGGCCCCTGGCCGCTGGGCCCCTGGCCGCTGGGCCCCTGGTAGCTGGGCCCCTGGTAGCTGGACCCCTGGCCGCTGGGCCTCTGGTTGCTGGGCCCCTGGTAGCTGGGCCCCTGGCCGCTGGGCCCCTGGCCGCTGGGCCCCTGGCCGCTGGGCCCCTGGTTGCTGGGCCCCTGGTACCTGGGCCCCTGGTAGCTGGGCCCCTGGTAGCTGGGCCCCTGGCCGCTGGGCCCCTGGCCGCTGGGCCCCTCGTAGCTGGGCCCCTGGTAGCTGGGCCCCTGGCCGCTGGGCCCCTGGTAGCTGGGCTCTGGTAGCTGGGCCCCTGGTAGCTGGGCCCCTGGTAGCTGGGCCCCTGGTAGCTGGGCTGCCGTGATGAGGTCAGACTGACATACAAGTCACAAGTTCTCTGTCATGTGAGCAGCACACGCAGAAAAAAAAAGTCCCCGGCAAACATTTGCTTGTGTCACGTTGACGTGCAATTCTTCTTCGTAAAGTTTCTTATTTTTGGACATTAATGAACTATTATGAACTATCATTAATTAAGTATTATCCCAGTTAAGTTTTCCCTTCCTTTTCAAAGCCAGCGGGACAGTGACGGTTTATAATTGCATGGCTTACGACTGGGGGAGGAACAGGAAGTTTGTGCTGAGAAAAAAGAATTTAGAAAGTTCAGTATGAGTGGTGTGAAGATGTTTAGTTTGACACACACACACACACACACACACACACACACACACACACACACACACACACACACTCAGACACACACACACACACGCACGCACGCACGCACACACACACACACACACACACGCACACACACTCAGACACACACACACACACACACACACGCACACACACACACACGCACACACGCACACACACACTCAGACACACACACACACACACACACACACACACACACACACACTCAGACACACACAGAGCCATACGTTTATCTGGGTTCTCCACACCTGGTCCAAAGTAATTTGGAGCTACAAGAGTTCATTCACTGCAGGCCAAGATGGCCCCCGGGGCTGGGGCGGCCAGTGGAGGGGGATGTTTACAAGAGATGACACAGCATGTCATTCAGAGAGCATCCCACAGGAAGGGAGCACACGCACACACACACGCACACGCACACAGACACGCACACGCACACACACAAACACAAACCACACACACATGCACACACACACACGCATGCACGTGCACACGAACACAGACACACACGCACACAAACACAAACCACAGAAACACGCACGAACATGCACACGCACACAGACACGCACGCACACACACCAACACAAACCACACACACACACACACGCACATGCACACGCACACAGACACGCACGCACACACACGCACACACACACACCGTTTATGATAGTGTTATTAAATGAAAGTTGCATGGAAAAGGAAACCAGAGGGAGTCTCAGACGCAGAGAAAGGACATACAAATAAAAACATATTTAATAAATAACAGTGACAACATGTTGTGACCGTGGCGGTATTGGTTGCGACAAACCCTATGGAGAGAAATTTTAAAAAAAGACACCAGGCTAAAGTAATTACTTCGGCTTCTCATGAATGCTGCGGTTCTGTCATTCATATGTAAGAGGCTAGACTGTCTCCACCGAGGCAAAAGCAACGCCACTGAAGGTGTTAAGGCTGGCTGCACAGACCACAGCCCTGACCCCTTGTGAGGCTCCCAGAATGCATTTCATGTTGTGTTGAATTGTGGAACACAGTCAAGGCTGCCATCATGCTGCCCCCTTTATAAATAGCACAGACACTGACTTTGAGAGTGCCGTGGGTTAATTAGTATTGACAGCCTTCCACACGATTGGCATCAAAGAGCTAAAATTCTTTTGTGCTTTCACACACAAGATGTCCTTACACACACACACACAGGCAAACACACAGGCACACACACACATACGCACACACCAAGATGATTGCATACATACACACGCTTACGCATCCATGCATAGATACACACCATTACATATGTGTTGTGACATAGCAAGTACTCACAGACATGCTGCAACACATGATTTAATGAGTCACATCAATTAATAACAAATTCGGAATTAATAAACAACAATATAAGCAATACATGCACGCACAGACACACGCCCACACATAGACACACACAGCATAGCCTGAGCTAAATGCCTGAAGTTAAGATTTCCTGTTCTTGAGTGTTTTGCGGTTCTTGCGTTTCTTTTGTGAGATTCAGGGACTGATGATTTCTCCCCAGTGGCTGCTGTCCTCCCCCCAGTACACAACTCATTCATAATCTCTGCAGTGCAGCCCATTAGGTAGCCAGAGGTTTATATTCTCAATTCCACCTCCAGTGTGTGAGGTCATGAGTTGGTTTTCTTCTCTTTTTTTCCTTTTTGGTCTGGATGTCACATTACAGCCGACAGGTGTGTGAGAGAAATACCAAGCATGCCTAATGAATGCATTGTGCGTGTGTGTGTGTGTGTGTTTGTGTGTTTGTGTGTGTGTGCGCGCCTCAGTGAAGACACACACAACAAACACAATGCGATTCTCAAGAGACATGTCTACCAGTTATTCAGTTATTCAGTTAATCATTTTACAATTAATTAAAGTCACCACTTGGACCTGACCTTCCCCTTCCTGCACTCATGGAGTATCTGCACCACACTCCATATATATATATATATATATATATATATATATATATATATATATATATATATATATATACTGTCATTATAAGTGTAAACTTAGGAGTCAAGATATATATGACCATATATATGAAGGTCAAACTGAGCAGGCTGACCTTCATCCGTCGCCCATCTGGCCACATCTTCCAGCATGTTTTATGTATTATTTATAATCCAGCGCTAATGTATAGAATACGGTCCCGAGTTGTTTGTGTGGGCGATCAGGAGAAGTATGGAGTACGTGTGTCACCAATCTCCCGCCACCATTCTCACCTCTGACAGAAAGACTTCCAGTCGGCGCCGTCTGTAGCGGTGGAACGATGTCGTGATGTTTGTGCGGAGCAGCGGGCCGTTCCACGGGGAACGCGGGGGAGCTGGGTTGTACCACCCCCGGCTTCCAGAAGGGAAAGCCGAGTCATACAAGGATTTCTTTTTTTTTTTTTGTGGGGGTCGGTCTTCTGTGTGCAATTTGCTGCGTTCTGTTCTGCTGTTGATAAATGTCCTCATTGTTTGTTTGATAGCCCCTTAGTGTAAAGGCACTATCTCACCACTTTGTTTTAGACACAGCACATCATACAGCGTTAGAAAAGCAGGGTAGAGGGTACCGGGGAAATGATCTTCTAATACCAAACTCCTGGAAGCGGTTGGCCGTGTAAGCGGCGTGCACTTTGTCTGTAGAGCTGTCGGGGGGACCCCGATGAGACCGCTGGTTGTTGGACCTGTTTGAACCACGCAGAAGCCCCCCAAAATGAAGCACCCTTGAGCCACATATTGACATCGTCATCATCATCATCATCATTCACAATCAGTGGATGGGTCTGGCCTGTCAAGTCAGATTGAGTCTGCACAACGTTACTCCAGGACGCCCCTAATTCCAACTCATACCCAAAGAGACAGCCACGGACATTTGTATTTTTTCCATTATCACGAAAATTGAGGTTTTGGTTCAGTGCTTAGATTAAAGCTTGTTCAAGTGGATATAATGTGTATATCATGTTTCTTCTTGTGAAGGTTATAGTCAGTGTCAGGCGAGAAGGTGTGAGTCCACGCCGTCCGTGCGTCTTTACAGTGTCATCAACAGCCACTGCTTTGTTTAGCCATTCATGTCAGGCGTTGTGCAAGAACTCTAGAGAGCAGCATGATCTCCAAGTCCTTCCTTCGATCAGTTTGCTTTTCTCCCGCATACATGTAACTATATATAGTACGGACAGCTGCCACTGCCCTGACATTTTGTTTGTTTACAGTTCATGTGAATGACGTCTCTTGAGTCTTTCACTGCCTCCCTCTCGGTCCTTCACTGCCTCCCTCTCTGTCCTTCTCTGCCTCCCTCTCTGTCACTCTCTCTTTATCTTGACTTGCATCCTCCCTCACCCTTCTGCTGCTGTGTTCCCCTCCCCTCTGTTGGCTGTCGCCGGTGGACTCGGAGTGGAGCAGCGGGGGGAACAGTGGAGGGGACGCAGGGGAAAGACACGCCGACACCTGAAATGGCACGCGGCTTATCCGACAATTAAAAAGGGGGCAATTAGCTCGGACAAAATGTGGTTCTTCGGGGATTGAGGTCACGGCGGAGAAGCTGAGGAGCACGTAGGAGGCCAGGAGCCTGAGATGGGAACGGAGAGGTGGGAAGCAATGCGACATGACTTTTGTGTCATTAAAGCTGTCATGAAAGTCAGGATGACACAAATGGAAATGGAACATAACACCTACTTATAGAACGCATGACATTTACATTTACATGTGCGGCAGAGAGCAGGCGCTTCTACCCAAAGCGACTTACAATAAGTACATTTGTCAGAAGACAAATGTCTTAATATAGAATAAGGAATCCACGGTTGAGGTAGTTGAAGTAGTCTCACAAGTAGGACTCTAGATTCATATCTACATTATTCATATTACTATCTAAAGACTCATGGCAGACAAACTAAACTCTGGGTGAACAGGGAAAATTCTAAATATTTCACTGCACGTTTGTTTCGACCAATCACACGACTCGAGGCGGAGAGCTGCTGGCGTGTAATTGGTGGACACAAACTCCCGGCCGGCGGTCGTTAACTCCGTAGACGTGTCAGTACACTTTCAGATCAACATCGCGTGGACCGGCCACTGGAGCAAAAACACACTCATCAAAATTCACACTCGCGGTTGAATATCTCCCAAAGCAGGAAGTGAGGCGTAACTCCGCCCCCTCGAGTCTGGTTCCAGGCCCAGCCCCCCCCTCACCCCCAACCCCTGGAGGTCTGCTTAACATGACCGGACTGCTTGATCCCGGCTTGGGGGGGGGGGAGCCTGGAGGCGGCGTGCTGATGTGCACCACCACCGCTCCCTCCCTGTTGCGGGCTGACGAGGAGGAAGAGGGCCGTTCGATGGGGGGCATTAAACAGGCCCGTCTCGCCTGTTATCGCCACGGTAACCCTGGCAGGGACCGTGGACGGGGACGCGGTGCGGACCTCAAGGTCTTTCAGAGGGACATTCTGCGGAGGGGAGATGCAGACACCCTGGGTCTCAGCAGCTGGTGTCTTTTTACTGGTCTGAACAGCAAGAATAGTATATGTATACTGTATATATATCCATAGAAATATATCCATAGAAATATAGATGGACAGATGCAGACATCGGAGACATCAGGACTAAAGTTTTGAACCGTTGTGGAGCCAGACGACAGTCTGTACGGGGAAACTCTGGGCTTGTTATTCTGCCGGCGTGATGATGGTGTCATGCGTTTCCCTGCTCCGTCTCTGCTCCCGTTGTTCCCGACGCTCCCAGACAACGTTGTCAGTGATTCTGCGGGCTGACGTGTGACTTTCCCCCCCCTCTCAAGCTGCCAACAAGTGTAAAACTTTGGTAACGAGGTCTTTCCCTCTAACGATCCTCTGGAAGGTGGGAACGCAGGCTCACACTCCAGCCATGAGCTTGAGAGATGGGGATGAGGCAGTATAATAGGCGATACATGAAAAAGGGTGTTTTCATGCATTCTTTTGTGCGTGCGTGCGTGGGTGTGTGTGTATGTGTGTGTTTGTGTTTGTGTGTGTGTATGTGTGTGTTTGTGTGTGTGTGTATGTGTGTGTTTGTGTGTGTGTGTGTGTGTGCGCTGCTGTTGAACTCGTCAAGGCGACTTGTTGCAGAGAAAGCCATTTGTTGTCCCGATTTTGATTTTAGCCTTCCGGTTCCTGTGTTCCTTCCCCCCCCTCACGACGCTGCAAAGCACTGCAGATGAAATCCTGAAAGCTATTTCCAAAGTCTGAGCACCCTGCGACGATTGGCACCCGTTTATTTATTTATTTATTTTTTTTAACATCTTGCATTTTTATTTATTTTTTAAGACTCTGCCCTGAAGCTGACACCCAGCGCTGAGGATTAGATTGTGCTGAACACCATAATGACCCAAAAGGACACTTTGCTAAATAAAACAGCATCTTCTGTTGGCAAATATTGTGACGTGATTGTGAATATTGATGATGTGGAGACTTTGAGCCTCTGTCTAGACAGCCCACCCTCCACCTTCAAAGAATACTTCGATTTCTGTAAGATAATGCGTCCAAAAGACCAATAAATAACTGGTTTGCATGAGGAACATGTCCGTCGTATTGGATTTGATCATATTAGATTTCATGGCATTATATTATATTAAATGAACTACAAGGAGAGTCTTTTTAATTGCACTTTAACGATTCTCCAAGTCCCGCTGGGAAACACAAATGTCAGATGTGAACAGGAGCCGGCCGCGACCTTGAGATGAGAGGTCATTGTGTGTCGTAATGGAAAATGCTGCCCGTAATGGCGGGGAGGAAAGCAGCCAGTATGCCCTAATTCAATCCCATTATGGGTTCTTGCCCTGGAAGAGTAATGGCCACAGGACATGAGGCTAATACCGCCGCCCATAGGGTACCAGACATTTCAGAGTGTGTACTGAACAGCCCAGAGCGCTCGGGGCCATATTAAAACTCCACTGCGCCGCAGAAAAAACAATAGCATACTGGCGCCCTTCGTCTCATTGATCTCTGCGGCAGTGGCTGCCGCAGTGACCCCGGGTCCACCCGCAGAGACCCGGGGTCCAGCCGTAGAGACCCAGGGTCCAGCCACCCGCAGGGACCCCGGGTCCAGCCACCCACAGAGACCCTGGGTCCAGCCGCAGAGACCCAGGGTCTCTGCTGGTGGAACCTGGGTCTCTGTGGGTGGACCCGATGGGGACTGGGGGGGTTTTCGTGACACGTGCTTTTGTCACGTCGGCGTTGGATAAGTGATCTGATAAGACACCAGTGGCTTTGTGCCTTTGATGACCGACAGTACCTTCCAGACACCTCTTCGCTGTGCGTAGCATGTGGCGCTCTGCGTGCGCTGATCCTTTAGGTTTGGCTGGCGTCGGGCTGCCATTCCACTGCCTCTTTCAGGCTCGGTCTTTGGATTACTCTCGACTGGCCGATGGTCTTCCTGCCGTCGGCTGCGGCGCTGAACGATGTCGCGGTGGAGCTGTCAGAGCTGCACGCTGCACAGCGCGTGCGTCGCTTTTTTGACTGTTAACATACAGACAAGGTTAATGAGACTATTTTCTGCGTTTAGGCTGTCAGAGGGAGGTTTGTTCTGCCTGTTCAAAAGCCAACGCCTTCGCCATGGATGAGAAATGCCATAATGAGTACGGTCTCACTTTGCCTCCCCTGGTGTAGCTACAATTATGCGCTATCATTATCAAGCCATCGCTCCTCGTGTTGTCATCATAAATTAAATGTCATTTTCAGTCAGACCTTTGTGGATGCTTTAATACTGACCCTGACTTTGGATATAGTATATCATTTATGCATACATTTCTGAATTGATTCTGGATAACATTTCTACCAAATAAAAGACAGCGTATCCATCTTCAGGATGTCACGGTCATGGTGATCGTCCTGATGATGAGCAATATCTCACCCTTAAGATTGTAGTTCCAGCAGAGTGTCTTCAAGGAAGCCCACACTGTGACACTCTACAGTGTGATTCATTTTAATGGTGTCCCATTGGTTTCCCTTCCCCCGCCGTTGTGCCCACACTCACGGCCTCATCAGTATTTGCTTATTTCTGTTGCCTCGTCTCGCCGCACGTCTCCACACAAATCAGGCTGAGGACACTGGACAACTTCCGCAGTGCAGCGCCGTGTGTTTTGAATCTCGTTTGCATTTCGCCGGGAAAAGGTAGCGTTTTGGCAGCGCAGATGGTGAATAAGAGATCAGTCAGGGTGCAGGAGTTGGGAGGAAGATCACAGAGCCACTGAATGGAGTGTGAACACTCGCTACCATGTTTGAGACGACAGGAGAGCTAACAGAAGACTTGGCTTGTTCCCACCTCAGAACAAGCCAAGGATTAATGGCAAGAATTATGAATCACTGAAAGTAACCATGAGTCAAATTGAAAAATATGTATAGTAGCTACAAGCGGTGTCATTCCGAGGACACTTAAAGAAAAAGCTTTTAAAATCAAAGTTGGCCCTGGTGGATATAGAAAAACGAATTTGCAATATTTTTTGGAATTCATTCTGTTAATAAATACCGCAAACAAAAAGCTGATGAAGGCAGTGGCAAACAAGAGGTTCCTTTCACAAGGTCGCGGATTTAACCGATGGCGTCCGACAGCCAGATCAGGAAACAGGACATGCTGGCGTCTGTCGAGCAGCAGCCTACAGAGGGACTACTTCCTGGCCACGGCGTCAGAACCAGCACCTCAGGAGAGAGCCGGGCTGTCCCACGGCCCTCCGGGCAGCCTCAGCGCTCAGTCGGACTAATGGTCGCTCAACGTCAAACCAATATTTCGTTATGTTCTCAACGGAATAGTATATTACACAGATAGCAACAAAACAAAAAAATCTAATGTTAGCACAATATCTTCGGGGCTGGGGGCACAAGGGGTATTTCCAGCAGCGGGAACAATGGACAGGAACAGTTCTGACAGTTAATAAGAATTCATCGCAGTTTAAAGAGTTTAAAGGGCACTACACTGAAAGCGGCTGATGATATCGCCGAGAGACGGGGGTAGAAAGCGCTGTACTCTCTGCAAAGTCCAATCGCCCGCTGCCGGCACCTGTGATGAGTATCTGTGGTGTCAAACCGGTGTCGGCCCGTTCAGAAGTACAAGTAGAAATTGGCCTTCCAAAAGGGAATCCGGCAAAAAAAAGAAAAAAAAAACGTAGCCTAGTTTTCTATTCACGAAATTGCTCGCGAAGTTCGCAGGAGCCGGCAAACCGTCTCCGCCTCTTATTTCTCAACCGCGGACGTGATTGGACGCTGCACGCTCTGGCCCGTCCAATCGGTGGGGGGGAAGAGGCGGACCGGGTGTTTCCCCCCGTTGGCTGATGTCTCGTTGAGCCACGCGGCCCTGACCGCCGCGGTGATCATGACACGTGTCACTCCGCTGACCGCGCCTTGGCAGAACACCGCCACGCAGGCTGGGAGGGCGCGCGCGGCCGACGCCCTACGGCTAGTGTAATCAGCTAGCTTAATCAGCTAGCGTAATCAGCGCCTTTTCATGCGAGACGCACGCCAGAAGTGTCCACGCACACGCAGGCCACATAATCACCGCTGATTGCAGTTGTATTCAGTTTGAACGTCGACCTCCCTTTCACTGTTTGGTAACATGTCACAATGTCACACGGGGGGGGGTTTCCAAGTCGGTATACTCGTATACTACGAAAATACGCTGTGTTCGAATTCACTCAGAGGCCATCGTGTACAAGATAGTGGTGCCAGCGGAGGATTAGTCTTCGAGAAGTCTCGCAAAGGCTTTAAAGGACACCACTTTCAGTGGGGGAGGTGTGCAGTCAGGAGCCATTTCAGACAGCCATCATGAACACATGAGTGCTCTCACAACTTGATGAGGATGGCTTTGAACAGCCCTCTAGTGTCTGTTTACTATTATGTCATAAAAGACTGGAAGACTCACCTGTGTGTGTCTGCGTGTGCGTGCATGCGTGCGTGTGTGTGTGTGTGCGTGTGTGTCTGTGTGTGTGTGTTTTCGTGAATCAAACGGCTGACAAAAAAAGGGCGCTTCCTTTGTGGCAAAGCAAAGCTTTTATTTCTGCTGCCAGGTGTTGCATGCGTCTGACGGCTGATCTCTTGGTCTACATCAAATACGTGGCGTCGCGCGCAGGAAAAATCAATGTCAGTGTGGGAGAGACGAATCGTGACGAGCGATGACAAGCGCTTGAGGTGGGCAGCCAGAGTCACCGCGTGTCGGGGTGGGGCAGTCGGCTTCCCCTTCCTCACGGCAGCGTCCAGATCTCCTTGAGCAGCTCCCTGAGCAATGGACACCACGACCGACCACCAATCAGCTTCTACGTCCCGACGTGCCAGAAGGTCTCCCGGGCCCACGCTCACGTGGTCGCTAGACGTCACCGCGTCCCCGGAGCCAAACCCCTTCTGTGTCCGCACGCCGCGCTGTTGTGCTGATCTAGGAACATAATGGCCGCCTAATTTCTTTGTCTGATTTGTCTGATTCTGAGTCTGTGACGAGGAGAGTGCTTGGCTGGAAGTTTGCTCGGGCGAACGACGAGAAAAGTTCCTGAGATGTGTCTTTGTTTGCATCTCGGGGGCTGTGGCATATTCAGATGAGTCGTTCCTTCCAGCTCACTCAACACTTACGCACTTTATGACCTTCATAAAGCCCACCTTTTATTTCCATCCCGACAAGATATTTTCTTATCCGAGTTCCCCAATCTCTTAGTTTCCCTTTTTATCTTGTACTTCCTTTTTATTGCACTCTATTCCTCCCGTCTCTCTCTCTCTCTCTCTCTCTCCCTCCCTCTCATAATTCCTGCCGCTGGTATACAGCAGCAAGCAGGGCCAGTTCCTCCAAAACTTTATGTGATAGATTAACTAAACAGTGAGAGGGCTGGCCTGTGGCCCTGCGCCGCCCCCCCCTCCCCCGCTGACCACCAATGGGTTTCCACACTCAGCAGTGCGTCGGTGGTCTGAGCCGCCCGGCGCCGCGAGGTGTGGATGTACCCGGTGAGAAACCCCAGCCCCCCCCCCCCTAAAATCCCCGCCAGGTGTCCCATTCAGAAACAGTTCCTCGTCGGAAAGATTAAGGTGCGACGCAGAGCAGACAATTACTCCGGTTTAGCAGGTGAGGGAAAAGTCTGCACTGCAACTCCTTGTGCATGCGTATTGTGTGTGTGTGTGTACACACACACACAATATGCATGCACACCTCAAGACTCGGGGGGGATACACAAACCCGTGGACACACACTCACACACACACACACACACACACACACACACACACACACACACACACACACACACACACACTCACACACACACCTCAAGACTCAGGGAGATACACAAACCCGTGGACACACACACACACACACACACACACACACAGTGCCTCGGTGTGCTGAACAACAACGCCTATTTTTATAATACGCAAAGCGAGGCGAAATGTTGAATGCACATTTTAATATTAAAGACAGGCACGTAATTGCGATTGATAGAGAGAAGATGGATTATTCGCGCGTGCCATAAATGAATTAACAAGAACAATTATTTAGAGTGGCAGTTTGTTTACCCCGGGGTGGCGGGGGGGGGGGGGGGGGGGGGGGGCTGTCGGGGGGCCCGGGGTGACGTTTGAAATGAGCCCGCCGCTGATGAACGGCGAGGGTCGCCGCTGACCAGCAGGGAGGTGGGCGGAAGATGAGGAACGACGCCAGACACACGTTGTCCAAACGCCGGGCTTCCGAGCTCCAACCCCTTTCAAGTCCACGCCGGCGCCCCCCGCAGCGCATCTATTATTCATCCGATAGAGCCGCACAACAAAGACAGTGGAGCTCGGGAATCCACCCAGTGATTTACTGCGTGGAGGAGAAGCGCCCCTTCTCCACGCGTGGGGTATTGGGAGGCTGATGTAGGGCACAGAGCCCCCCCCCCCCCCCCCCTCTCCCCCCCCTTCCCCCCCTCCCCCACCTCCCCCACTCACCCTGCTGCTGCTGCGGTGGTGGTGGTGGTGGGCGTCGCCGCGTACCAAAAAACACTGGGAACCATCTATGAATAAAGCATGCGTTCGTTCAGCCCTCACACACCTCCGGATTAACGCCACGACCCCTGTCTGGTTGTGATAAACCTGGAGCAGCGGGGCAGAGAGATTGCTAAATTACACGGGGAGAGAGAGAGAGAGAGAGAAAGAGAGAGTGAGAGTGAACGATAGATGTATTGGGAGGGAGAAGAGAGAGAGTTTATAATGAAATAGATTCAGGATACACAGTCTCACTAGAAAGAAATATACAAAAGTGTGTGTGTGTGTGTGTATGTGTGTTAACGAGGGGGAGAGGGATTGTGTGGGCGTTTAATGTCTTAATCCCATCTGAGGGAATCGGACATGAGGGGGAAGGTCTATCTGTCTGTCTGTCTGTCTGTTTGCCTGTCTGTGTCTGTCTGTCTTAACAGGGGTTAGAGTGATTCCACAAAGATGAATTAAGCTAATTTCTAACAGAACTCAAAAACAGCCAAGACATAACTCTAACGGTTCTGTTGCTGAAGCAGGAGCTGCTGTTTAGATGTTCTGTTTATCAATCGCACAGCGTTCAAGCCCCGAGGGCATCAAGGGTCATCTAGAATGCATTATTTGTGAGTTTAGTACAAAGGAAACTATTTGAAGGAAGTATCCATTTGGAAGTCATTATCGCCCTGGGGTCACTATTACGCTACAGTAGAAAATCAATAAGACCACCAGCAGTACCCTTACAAGACCTATGCCTACTTATAGCTTTATGAGACCAAGACCTACTGTATGTCTACCGACAGCCTTTCAAGACCAAGACCTATGTCTACCTACAACCTTACGAGACCAAGACCTATGTCTACCTTTGCCTTACGAGACCAACACCTACTGTATGTCTACCTATAGCCTCACAAGGTCAAGACCTATGTCTACCTACAGCCTTACGAGATCAAGACCTATGTCTATGTATAGCCTTACAAGACCAAGACCTATGTCAACCTATAGCCTTACGAGACCAAGACCTATGTCTATGTATAGCCTTACAAGACCAAGACCTATGTCTATGTAAAGCCTTACAAGACCAAGACCTTTGTCTACCTATAGCCTTACGAGACCAAGACCTATGTATATGTATAGCCTTACAAGACCAAGACCTATGTCTACCTACAGCCTTACGAGACCAAGACCTATGTCTAGGTATAGCCTTACAAGACCTAGACCTATTACAGTGCATTGTTCTGTTGATGACCCCACGTTTGAACTCCTGTCTGCCTGCTCCTGCTGTTCCAGGTGGAGAGGTGCCCTACACCACCCTGGCCACCCGGATGATGATGGGGGTGTGGTGGATGTTTGCGCTGATCGTCATCTCCTCCTACACCGCCAACCTGGCCGCGTTCCTGACCATCACACGCATAGAGAACTCCATCCAGTGAGTTGCCTCTCCTGCTCTCTCTCTCTCTCTCTCTCTCTCTCTCTCTCTCTCTATGGCTTCTATTATTGATAGGAACTCAATGGGACTCGGGCACACGCACGCACTCACATGCAAGTGTGCACGCGCGTACCCACACGCACGCGGGCGCACACTCGACAAATGTTGCCCAGACAGCATGGGCTGTGTTCACTGGCCGCGCGTGTCCTCTTCACAAGGCAGTGGGGGTTGTGGTCGCTGGAGCCAGACGTCATGACATTCAGGTCCAGTGTGTCCAGTGTGTCTGTCCACCACTTTCCATCTCTCGCCCTCCTCGTCTCTTTTCTCCTTCGCTTTTCAGTTCTTCATTGCTTCTATCTAACTCATTTCACATGTCTGTGTTTGTAGTTTGTGTGTTGTGTTGTGTTGTGATGTGTGTGTGTGTGTGTGTGTGAGTGTTGTGTGCTTGTTGTGTGTGTTTGTACTGTGTGATGTGTACAATTTTTGTGCGTGCACATGCATGAGTGTGCACCCCTGTGTGTGTGTGTGTGTGTGGCTATGTGTGTTATGTTTGTGTATGAGTTGTGTGCTTGTTTTTTTGTGTTTGTACTGTGTGGTGTGTTTGTGTGTGTTGTGTGACGTGTGAGTGTGTATGTGAATGTTTGCCCATCCATGTTGCCGTAAATTAAGAAAAGATTAAGATTGCTGATCACAAAATGGAGTAGATCAAAAAATGAGAGCTCATATAAGTCACATACACACACACACACACACACACACACACACACACAGACAGACACCCCAAAGGTCTGCTGTTTATCTACACTTGTTAATATGTCTGCATGCTCCTTGCCTCATGGCACGAGGAAACACTCATCTCTCATCGGGCTAATCAGGCAGGAGGCGTGTGGGATGCCCGGCAGTGCCATGGTTAATTGTGCCTGCCGTCGGAGTAAATAACATTTATTTGTCTGAGTCTCATCTCCCGGTGTTCCTTAATTTGTTTGCGTCACTCAATCGTTCCCCCCCCCCCCCCCACCCCCTCCCCCGCTGTCTAGATTTTTCTCCCATCTGTCTTGATATCAAACACAATTACTTGTTGTTGAGTCTGGCTGGTGAGCATTTCTTCATACCTCCAGAAACCTTTTCCGGTCTCGCCATGTCGACAACACGACAACACGCGCCCAGTTGGCCCTCAGACGGTCGACAAGTGCGCTGGAACTGACAACACCGGAGGTGACTTGTGATCACTACACAGAGAGTGGGCCGCTGGCGGCTGCTCATCGGACGCCATTTTGTGTCAGCCCTTCCCTGGTGCCGAGTGGTGCCTAGCTAAGCAGCACTAGTGCTAGTGCGTCCCCTCTATACGGGCGGTCCCCAGCGCCTCTATCTGGTTAATGTATATATATGTAATAACCTCCGCAGGGGGCCCCCGCTCTCTCTCTCTGTCGCTCTGTGGCCCCTCTCTCGGTCTTTTCTCCCCGTCCTGATTGTCAGGTTCACGCTCGGTGCCGTTACTTATCTCTGTTTGCTGCCTCATTCGGCCTCCATTGGGCTGATTCAGGATTTCGGGTGGATGTGGCGATGTGTCGGGGCTAATGAGTTGCCTCTCCGGGGGTCATTAGAGGTGTGTTTACCTCCTGAAGAGCGCCGCCCCTCTGGCCCCGAGGGGATTCAAACGAGGAGGCGATGGGGCGTGGCGCCGGATGTGCTCCGCAAAGTGATCCCGGAACGTCGTTCCGAAGAACGGCAACAACAACAACAACAACAACGACGACGACGACAACGAAGATTCCAAAGTCGTTCCCGTGCTGAGCCGACTAACGCGGGCGGAGGGAGGTTTTGTAGGACGGCCGAAGAAAGGAAACACCGCCTTTTGTTTTATTTCTGCGGGAACGCGGAGACCAGAGGGTGGTCTTGTCAGCCGTCGGCCGGCCGCCCGGCCAGCCCCGCAGTCCTCGCCGGCGAGAGGAGAAGGGGAGGAGGATGGAGGAGGGGAGCGTTGACTCCCGGTGATGTCTCTGTACCATTTCACGCTCGGGTGTCTTCACTCGCTCTCGGGGTAAATGCGTGGGCGCTGTGGGAGAACAGGGGGCTGCTGGGAGTCAGGCAGCGCCAGAACAAGAGGAACGGAGGGATGAGAGGATGGGAGAGGGAGGGAGGGAGGGAGGAGAGGATGGGAGGGAGGGATGACAGGATGGGAGAGGGAGAGAGGGATGAGAGGATGGGAGAGGGAGGGAGGGAGAGAGGGATGAGACGATGGGAGAGGGAGGGAGGGACGGAGGAGAGGATGGGAGAGGGAAGGAGAGAGAGGGATGAGGGGATGGGAGAGGGAGGGAGAGAGAGGGATGAGAGGATGGGAGAGGGAGGGAGGGAGGGAGAGTGGGATGGAGAGATGAAGGGAAAGGATGAAAGTATTTCATGTGGTGAATAAATCAGGAAGTGAAGAAAGGAATGATTTCAGGGAAAGTGAGGAAGGACGGACCAAAGACAGGTAGAGCCAAATAAGGCTTTCTTCTCTCACACAACTGATTTATTTTCTGCTTTGATAAAAATCCATGTGAGCAGCGAGGTGTGTGTATGTGTGCGTGTGTGTACGCACACACGCATGTGCGTGTTTGCCCCTGTGTGTGTGTGTGTCCAATTTTCTTTTTCCTCAAGTGAACAAACTTATTATGACCTATAAAATAAATATTATGTCTTTTCATCTGAGGGCTGCAGAGATTAACGAAGCAAAACAGTTTGTTTACTGTCTGTGTGTCACGGTGTGGGGTTTGCATCCCAGACAGAAGGCAGAGTAATGGATGTGTTTAGAAACATGTACACCACATGCTATGTCCATACAGGAGCTGTCGGAGACACACACGTTCATGTAACACAGCCCCCTGGAGCTCGGCTGATGACATGTTTGCGCTACTTAGG
The DNA here is from genome assembly GCA_036785325.1 of Urophycis tenuis. NCBI lineage: Eukaryota > Metazoa > Chordata > Actinopteri > Gadiformes > Phycidae > Urophycis > Urophycis tenuis. Next base: position 422,256 of record JAXIVH010000026.1, on the reverse strand, counting down.
AAGTAAATGTTGTAATGGATTAGTGTGCCATTAGAAAAGATTTGTTTATGTGTACAAGCATGATAGGCGTTCTGTGGCGAGGCCGTTTGAATACAAACATCATTTGTTCGTTTAATGGCTCTCAATGAACACTTACATACTGTATATATACACTTATATATTATATATTATATATTATGTATATATATATATAGACACACCCACACACACACACACACACAAAGAGAGAGGGAGTGCAAGCATCAGGCTGTGTTGTATTCTTGGAACATGTATTACTGGAACATTTTCAAAGAGAAAACTGCGCATTAAGCTTATTGCCATAACCCTTTATTTATTTATTTATTTATTTTTAATCACTGCTAATTTGAATAATTCATCCAATTCGTGAACCAACACCTAATTATAATTCCTAAAGAAAAAAACACACCCCTAACGTTCAGGTCCACACAGAACCACGCAGCAGAGACAGTGTTAGCGAGCGGACTCATGCCGGGTGCACGCGGCACCACAAAGGGAGGCGGCTAACGAGGGCCCGGGCGCCGCCTCGTTAGCCTGCCCGCCACGCTAGGCTACGCTACGTCAAGCTAAGCTGCGTTACGCTCACAAACACGCTAAGCTAAGGCTAATCGGGACGATCCAAGCCCCGCCTCGCCCCGAAGACAATGAGCAATGACTTGGTTAGCCGCTACATGGTTAGCCATGTCACAGCTAACCATGTAGCGGCTAACCATGTCGTTGCTCATTGCCTCGGGGGCGTGACATAAATCACTGTTTACCCAGCAGCTGGGTGACATTTACACTCAGAGGTAGAATTCGGAACAGAGGGTCATTCCCCACGCAGGGCCCAGAGTAGAGGTCGACCATTTTTTACCCATTTTTACCTTATCGGTCCATATCGGTATCGGCCATTCTCATATCGGCTTTTGCCGATATTTGTCCAAAATGTGCTATCTCATGTTAATTCCAACATTGGACAGGTTTAAATTTGCTGTAATTAAAAAATGAAAATATTAGTCCTGCTCAACAACTACTTGCCGCGTAAACTAAACCTTCCCAGCAACGTCGCTTGGAAACATGGGATGGTGAAGGAAGAAGTTCATTCATGGACACTGAAGAAATGGAAGAAATCCTTATAGATGGTATTTAGAATAGAAATTCAATGTCCTTAGTCATTTCTTGTTGAAAAAGTAAAAAGAATATATAAATATATCGGCCTAGAATATCGGCCAAATATCGGTATCAGCCACTCTAGGCTATCAGATATCGGCATCGGTATTGGCCCTGAAAAATGCATATCGGTCGACCCCTAGCCCAGTACTAACGTTCCCCGGGTGTGTGTGTGTGTGTGTGCGTGCA